>CAJDSM010034148.1:4462-20174 GCA_903981925.1 Ostrea lurida
CGAACCATTTACTTTGTAAAATATTAAAAAGAAAAAATAATCAAATAAGTTAATAATATTTGTTTTTATATTTGGCTTAAAACTTTTTTTTAATACGTTTGTAATACGCAAAAGTAGTTCTCTCTAACAAAAGTTTCAAAATTAAACTTATAAGACCAAAACTAACAAATACGTTATTTGTATTATTTTTCTTTTATATATTCTACGGATAGTAACGAACACTCCAAAGTAGTGTTTTTCCATTATTTCAATGTTTTTACAAAAATCTTGTAAAACGGGAGTGACAGAGATGTAAGGGGAGAAAAAGGACCGACAACTCTGTGTAAGAGAATGCTTATTGATTTCAGGGTGATACTAAAGCAAGTTAAATGGAATGCTAATATCACCCCCACCCCCACCCCCACCCCTAATGACCTTGAATAATCTTGTGAACAATAACAAAAATTCTACATGAAGTGCTAAAATTCTTAAGTTTCCGCGAAAACTCGAGGAGAAGAATGCGACTGTTCTACACGTAAAACATAACTTATCTTACGTAAGTGACCCTTATGTATTCTGTATCTACACACATCTAAACCGACACCACTATACCTCCTGTAACAGGCATGTTCTATCTGTGGATTCTATACCTCTGAAACAGACAGACAGGCATTGTTCTATCTGTGGATTGTATACTCTGTAACAGACAGAGACTGGCATTGTTCTATCTGTGGATTGTATACACAATGTACCTCTGAACAGACAGACAGTCATTTTCTATTGCGTGGATTATATCTCTCTGTAACAGACAGACAGGCATTGTTCTATCTGTGGATTGTATATCCTCTGCACCGACAGGGCGACAGTGTGTCGATCTGTGGATTTTGTCTCCTGTAACAGGCAGGCATCTTCTGTTTCTATCTGTGGCTCTGGTACCGGTCCTGGTAACAGACAGCAATCTAGGCATATGTTCTCTATTCCCTCCGTGTGATCAATAAATTGTATATATTCTCTGTTAAACAAGATCCAGACTGGAGGCCATTTGTTCGTTTCTAGTGGATTGATCTCTGTACAAGGCAAGAAGCGCAAATGCTTCCTATCTGGTGATTGCTTTATACCTCTGTACAAGGCAGACAGGCATTATGTTCTATCTGTGGATATGTAATATCTCTCTGTAACCGACAGACAGGCATTGTTCTATCTGTGGATTGTCTTCTGTAACAGGCTCAAGAACAGGCAAATGTTTTATCTGTAGGGTGTAATTGCTATTCACATCTTGTACAGACAGACAGGCATTGTTTCTACTCTGTGAGATTCATATCCTCTTGTACCAGACCGAGACAGCCATGTTTCATATCTGGTGGATTTGATTAAATTATACTCTCTGTAACATGCAAGGACTAGAGCACATTGTATCTAATTCTGTTGGATTGCATAGTTAGTTATACCCTCTCTCGTTAACAGTGGTACAGAACAGCGCAATCGCTGTCTTATCTGTGTGGTATTGTTGAAACTAATAACTCTGTAACATTGGAAAGCACAGGCTAGTGTTTGTGTGTGTGGATGTTGATACTTCATGTTAAATCTAGAAATACAGACATGGCATGATTCTATCTGATTGGATTGGGTGGACCGACAACTCTGTGTAAGAGAATGCTTATGATGTGTGATCAGGGTGATACTAAAGCAAGTTAAATGGAATGCTAATATCACCCCCACCCCCACCCCCACCCCTAATGACCTTGAATAATCTTGGAAAACAATAACAAAAATTCTACATGAAGTGCTAAAATTCTTTAAAGTTTCACGCGAAACTCGAGGAGAAGAATGCGACTGTTCTACACGTGTAAACATAACTTATCTTACGTAAGTGACCTATAGTATACATGTATCTACACACATCTAAACCGACACTATACCTCCTGTAACAGCATGTTCGTATCTGGTGGATTCTATTACTCTGAAAGCAGGGACAAGACAGGCATTGTTCTATCTGTGGATTGTATACCTCTGTAACAGACAGACTGGCATTGTTCTATCTGTGGATTGTATACACAATGTACCTCTGTAACAGACAGACAGTCATTGTTCTATCTGTGGATTGTATATCTCTGTAACAGACAGACAGGCATTGCTCTATCTGTGGATTGTATATGTCTGGAACAGACAGACAGGCATTGCTCTATCTGTGGATTGTATATGTCTGGAACAGACAGACAGGCATTGCTCTATCTGTGGATTGTATATGTCTGGAACAGACAGACAGGCATTGCTCTATCTGTGGATTGTATATGTCTGGAACAGACAGACAGGCATTGCTCTATCTGTGGATTGTATACCTCTGTAACAGCAGACGGCATTGTTCTATCTGTGGATTCTATACCTCTGTAAAAGCAGACAGGCATTGTTCTATCTGTGGATTGTATACCTCTGTAACAGGCAGACAGGCTTGTTCTATCTGTGGATTGTATACCTCTGTAACAGACAGACAGGCATTGTTCTATCTGTGAATTCTATACCTCTGTAACAGGCAGACAGGCATTGTTCTATCTGTGGATTGTATATCTCTGTAACAGACAGACAGGCATTGTTCTATCTGTGGATTGTATACCTTTGTAACAGACAGACGGAGCATTGTTCTATCTGTGGATTGTATACCTCTGTAACAGACAGACAGGCATTGTTCTATCTGTGGATTGTATACCTCTGTAAACAGGCAGACAGGCAATTGTTCTATCTGTGGATTGTATACCTCTGTAACAGGAGACAGGCATTGTTCTATCTGTGGATTGTCTCTGTAACAGACAGACAGGCATTGTTCTATCTGTGGATTGTATACTCTGTAACAGGCAGACAGGCATTGTTCTATCTGTGGATTGTGGTTGATATGTACATGGATTTTATTTTTTTAAAATTGAAAAACATGTGAGCGTTGAAAACTTCAGTACTGTGAAAAAGAAAGTTGAGAGGTTGGAATGTGGGTATTTGTGCTGTTCCCATGTTCTCCATTTGATAAGATTAACAAGACTTAAACCATTTTTAATGATCTATGCTAAAGTGAATTATACACTTCGTACTCGTACACAATAATGATCAATATTTTCTCTGTTTCCAAACTTTTAACGTAAGCTAGAAGATTTCATAACAAACGAAATGAACAGTGTAAAATACACATGTAAGTTCATTCCAGACAAGCCTTTATTTAAGTCCCAGGCTTCGTATGATCGTATTTGTATTAAATGTTTGAAAATGTTGCGTATAACGCGAGCCTACTTCTCACACATGATCAGAACGAAAACAATGACGTCAGTGAGTTTTGGTCGATTGATTATTGTTTAACGTCCCTCTCGGGGGTCCTTCACTCATATGGTGACGTCACCATTCCTAGTGAAGGGCTGCAAAATGTTAGCATGTGCTCGGCACTTACGGCCTTTGAGCAGGGAGCAGGAAGGGATCTTTATCGTGCCACACCTGTTGTAACACGGGACCTCGTTTTCTGCGGTCTCTTCCGAAGGACAATTCCAGCAGCGAGTTTTGACATCGGGCTAATTTTTCATACACATGTATCTAATATAGGGTCTAATAAGATAGTTTATGTATATATGTATATAACATATACCATCATTTACTTTATATCTGTATTATATTACTGTCTGTATATATGTTCTCAGGACCACAATGTAAACTAGTTCTTGAACTAATTGTGCTATCCTGGGTAAATAAAGGATATTATTATTATTATTATTAATAGATGTATCATGCACAATGTATGAAGCACTATACGTGGGGAACACAGGTTAGAATCGGTCCCGAGTACTCCCTGCGTGTCGTAAGATGCGACTAAATGGGGCGGTCCTTCGGATGGGACTGCAAAAGCCGAGGTCCCGTGTTACTGCAGGGATCCCTCCCTGTTCAAAGGCCCTGAGTGCCGAGCATAAGCCTGAATTAGCAGCCCTTCACCGGCAATGGTGTGTCTTCATATGGGTGAAATATTCTAGAGGGACTTTAGACAATATAGAATAAAACACTATGGATTCGATGTAACGCGCAGTATGCTAATTAGATAGTCACGTGGTCTGCAGTAGGCTCGTTTCGAAAGAAAAAAGTATTCAAGCCCAAAACACGGTTTTTTGTGTGAAATGAATTGACAGAAACTACATTTTATGACGGAAGGATTATTTAATCAGAAGCTCTATTATTGTTTCTTAACGCCAATATATATTCCCCTAGACGTGTATTTCAATTTTGTAATGCATGATGCAGCTATAGTAGAGGTCCTGTGTTGCAGATTTTCAGAGAGAATGCGTATACTCATGAATATATACATGTATCAATGTACCCGGAATTGTGCGTGAAAAATTGATATTTTGGTCAGTAATTAAAATATACGATCTACAGTCCTCGCTTTTTCCTGACTCAGTTTCATATTTATCAAGTTTTGAGTCAAATCTCTGTAACTTTGGTGCAATTTGAAATACTATTCGTTTGAGCACTCAAATATTTTGTCCTACTATGAGTGCAAAAAGATCATATATACTACATGTATCATTAAATCTGTATTATAAGAAAACATGAGTATACCTGTATTAATTTAACGTAAATATTTATTTGTATTGTTTATGCGTTGTGGACACCAGCAGACAAAGCTAATTCATGCAAATAAATTGTAAGGAATTTAAAGTCCACGGAGGGCAGGTTTAACAAACAGGTGGTGTGACCCCATTTGTTTCTTTATAATTACATAATTCCCCTTCCATGTACAAATTGGAAAATATGAAACCGTTACTAGTATAATATTTTATTACAATTGAGCATAACATTATTCAGTGGTATGCTTCTTCAAAGGGCATGGACACGTTTTGAACTAAAAATATTCAAATTTTAGATTGCAAATTTTAATGTTTACAATGCTTGACTAAGGTATTTCTAATGGTCAGGAAAAAATTGAACGTCATCTGTTGACTTCCATGTGAGATACAACACTTACAATTCTTTGTTATGTAAACAAGGCCCGAGCCATGCATTTGTTATTCTAAACACAATTAAACAGTGTCTAGTGTTTCTCACATCATATTGTTTTAAACATGATGTTTTCTATGAAGCAATCTTTTTTGTAAACATAAACAAGGCTCGAGCCTTGTTTACATAGCGAAAATTTGTGACACTGCAATCTTACTTGTAACTTAACAACTGATTTTCAAATTTTTACAGACCACTGAAAATAACTTGATTAAGCATTTTAAACATCAAAATTGGCAATCTAAAATTTGAACATTTTTAGTTCAAAACGTGTCCATGCCCCTTTAATACGTGTGCATAATTTCACGTAATCTCCCGTCAATAGCCATCTAAACATATCTTGCGCTCCTCTTTTGTATCCTCGAGGAAAACAGAAAACAGACAGGCTGAAAATTATATCGTTGCTCAACGGACAGCCAGCCTCCTTCATTATTGACCAATAATGTCCAATATCCTCACAATCTAGCTGGATTGATACCAAAATATCTTATACCTCTCTGCTTTTTTTAAACCCCCGATCCGAAGGAGAGGGATCCTGTCCGTCCGTCCGTCCGAAACAATTTTTTTGTCGCATTTTTCTCAACAATTACATATCACAGTTAGTATTCAACTAGAGTTCCCATAGCGCACTTACCAAATTCAGACGAACGCTTGTTAACTTCCTGTTTACTGACTTGGTCTCGAGATATTTTTGAGTTTTAATGTGAAATAAACATTTTAGTCATACTTTTTTCTGAAACTGTCTATCACAACCGCTTGATATTTGGTATATCACTTCGTCATATACATGTATCACGTAAATAATTAACAAGCAAATTACTTTTAGTCAAAGGTGACTAAGACATTTTATGATTGTCAGGTCACTTAAAATACATATCTTGTATTTGAAAATAAACTTCATTTCAACAATATTTCACCAGTTATTGAACTTTCGTTCTGATATCTCTCAAAGGTCAAGGTCATTGAGAAGATATACCTTGTATGAGGAAAATGTTCCTACTGTTTTTGAACAGGTATTGATCATATGTCGCACAAACAAGAAATAGGCAAGTGACTAACTGGCAAAGGTCACACAAGGTCATTTTGTAAAGGTTGGGGTCACTCAACATTTACGTTATATTAATAACCCTTTATCGCAACAGCCATGGTTCATTGTGTAAGTCATTCATAAAATAAGTATTTAATTGGTTAGATGCAATTCGGGAGGCATATTCATCAGTTTTTAACTGATATTCTTGTTTCAAAAAGAATCTTTAATACTCTATATTCACTCCACTTCTCATATTGTACACAGCTTTTTATTTATATTTTATAATCATTATGCTTAAAGCCAGTAAACAATTACAGTGTCGATTTAAAAAACAACAGACTTCTTTAAAATTTGCATGATAAGACCTACATATCTCTCTGAAGAGTTCGATCCTAAGTTTTTCTTTCCGGGAGAATCGCTCTTACCTCACATCATCTGACATTCCTTAAAAAAGTGTCAAAAAGTTCTAAACTATGACATAAAAAGCAATCCATGAACAAAATTCGAAAGTGGCGACGGAAATGCAGCTTATCGCGCATCCTGTTGGCTTTGCTATAATGTTTGTTGGATAAAGTCAGTTCATTTGAGGAATCACTTCCTGTACTTGCTAAAGCATTGTATATGTGTGTTCCTTTGAATTTTAAATCAAGTTTAGGACCTCTATTTTTCCCAGCAACGCTTAAATTTAGATATGACTAAGGTCTAAATTAAGATTTGACTAGAAAATTATATTGCCCTTTGCATGACATTATGTTGCATAAAATTGTATGCTGATCGACTTCAAATCGCAGGTACAAGATCGTGCATTCTCTGCAGGTAAATCAAAGAGGTATATTTTCTTTAATAGTATTCCTAGATGTTTATCATGTTTCCCGAACAAAGTTTGGAAAAATACTTTGTTTTACTCTTTCCTCCTCTTCTTATTTTTTGTCGGTACTTTTTTGTCCGGGAGTGTTCTCAGAAACGATATAAAGCCTTTATATCATTTGTATAGATGTGCAGAACGATAATCATTTTGTCAAGGCATGCATACATGTGCATGCGCGTGCGCTTTGCAATTTACCTTTTTTCATTAGATATTGATCTAGGCCATTATGAGATTTCAACAGAACATTGAAAGCTAGATTGCAAGCTGATTGGTTGCACAGAAGCACATTGAGACCGCTTTTAAATGGGGGAGGTTTGGTAAACATCCGTAACGATCCCCGTAACATTAGCACTAGTTTCGAATGTAAAGCCAGGTTCAAATATTTACAATTTCAACATGTTTGCCTTTGATATCGTAACCAGCTGTAATGGTAATCATTTCCCCGTGAATGTGAGACAGTCGCGAACTGTGCGCGTATGAATCTGGATCGATGAATATTGTAGTACATCTTATTATATACTTTCAATTTCATCTCCTCTTTTTCCTTTAGAAGTTTGCGGGCCAATATCACACGATATATGCCCGGAAACTTTTCGGCCCGCAAGCTGACGTCATAATTGAACAAAATTGGAAATTTGATTGTGACGTCACAATTGAGCACGTGTCTTGACGTTACTGTTAAAACGTCAACAAATTTTAATTTCGAGTTTTTCAGCTCTTAGTATTGAAAAGAAAATATATAATAATAAGGTTATAGACTTTGTATGGAAAAATATGACGAGCGAGTTTTTTGTCGCGAACGGTCCTCGCAAGCTCGTTCCGTGTACGCGTGAGAATACTGGGTCGTCATATTTTTCCATACAAAGTCTGTAACCTATAATTATTTAATCTGACAGAAATGAAAGTAGAACTGAGGGAATGAATTGCAATGCTTCACGCCGGTATATCTTACATGGAATAAGCTAGTCTGGTCCCCTGGCTCCCGGACTAAAGGCAGTACGACACAGAGCGTAGAGCCTGGGACAGGGAACCAGGCTAGAAATAAACTCGCGTGAATCGTCGCGGTTCATACACTCATATACTATACAAAAATGGACTATTTCTTTAAAAAAGATTTTATCTCGGAATAGTGCAATCTCTCCTTAGATATTTGGACTGACGCTTTCGTCTTACCTCGGAGAAATCCTTCATAATGTATGTTTTAAAATTTACGTTCAACTTCGGTCGATTCTAGCAATTAATGTGCATGTAGGTTGCGTTGCCGCTCGCTTCAGATAAGTTATTTGTCTACTAAACTAACCCTGTATCACTATTTATGCTGCACTACTTACCGTGTAAGTATGTAAACTCCGTAATAAAGACTGCCACTAAATTCTCAGTTCAAAGGACGTCACTTCCATGGCGCAGTATCTAATCTCCCGAAATTGAAGAATTCCCGTGGTCTGTTTTCAAAATTAGTGATACACAAGTATAAATGTGGAACAATTTAATAAAACATACCTTAGAAACTCTTCAGTTTCAGGAGGTAAAATATTGCTTCATGGAAGTCATCGTTTGAACGGACAATTTAGTGGTAATTTTTGTTATGAAATTTACATACCTAGACGGCAAGTAATGCAGCATAAATAGTGAGACAGAGTTGGTTTAATGGTTAAATAAATTATTTGAAACGAGCGGCAATGACACTTAGGTGCACATTAATTGCTAGTACCAGCCGATTTCCAGACATGAATTACGAAGGACTGCTCTGAGATTCGGTGAAGGTGTCAGTTCAAATATCCAGCTGAGCCAAATCTTAGCCAAGATTAGAAATATTTTGGTGCAACAAAAAATTAAATAGTCTCTTAAATCTAACCTATTGTTTGTTTGATTATTTATGTACGATCGCTAACTGCTCCTTTTCTCACAGTCAAGGGTCTAATTCACAAAAAAGTAGCAAATATGATAGAAAATATTTTATTGTTATTTTGTTAAAAGAAAACTACTTCCTTAGACGGTATGAAACCTTGAATAGATTAGGCAGAATGTTTTAAGAGCACGTGATATATGTACGCTTATATTGGCTGTCATATATAAACAAATGAGCCCCTCCTTTAATAAGTTATTACACGTTTATCCGTGTAAAGATAGTTGAGCTAAAGGATTTCAGATTTTTCTTGATAATAAATACTCGAGAGACAGGAAGGCCTTAATATATAAAATAGTTAAACTACATTCTTAAAGTGGTGTAAAATCCTCACTGTACTATTTTTCTTTCTATATGCGAATATTTCAAACTTCCGCAAAACAACAAATAAGGCGTAATACAATGGAGTATAGGACGGAGGACACTGTGTAACGCATTGAACATGCTGACGCTGACGGATCAAACAGAGGTTCGCTCGCGACATCAATTGCACAAACGCTACTGAATACAATGGCAGTCTGCGCCCAGTAATGGACATCTGAGTGTCCCGGGGGCAACATTTCAGCATTTGTTTTAGGAATATATTCATCGGTATTGGCGGACTACCCCCGGTCTCCATTTTTTTGGTGATATCTCGGTTTTTATTTTTAGATTGTTCACTGCAGCAGATCGACATCTGACGAGCTGAGTACGTCTGCTGATAGTACGTCTGCTGATATAACTATATTTGTTGTTATGGAATGAATTTAATTCAACATCGATCAGTGATGCCCTCGAGTGTTGCGAATTGTAAAGGACATGATATGTATAATATGGCCATGATTCAGGATCATTGAGGGGCGTGACAAAATGGATTCATCTAGATTTGGGAATTTCGTATTTTGAAAAGTGCCTAGCTTTAGGATTTTTGGATGCTAATCGTCACGGAAGTGAGATGAGGTACAAATATTACATATATATACACTGTAAGATCACTCATCATCGTTTATATACATTATTTCATCATCATTAATATTTGAAACACATGTACACAGGTGTTCATTACATAGACAGTGCAGGAAGAAATTTGTACATTATTTGAGTAAGAAAATCCCCCATTTCTTGGGTTGGGTCTAAGGTATTGGCCGCTAGGCTGATTTAATCTGTGTATCCGTGTTATTTGTATGCAGTTTCCGTTTATGAATTATCTGTCTGTGGCCTTCGTATCGCATGGTATCGTGTATTCGCTTCTCTGATCTCAAGTAGAATGACACAGCGTGTCTCAACGTTATAAGATGATTGCTCCTATAAGTTATGTTAAAGCCATCAGATACAGATGGGAATAGTGGGCCGGGTTTATCGTGCTGCCTCAAACATTTATTGGAGAAATAATGCCATTTCTAAATACGGTCATTAAAATGAAGATATATAATACCTTTTTACATTAAAGGTTATACATCAGCAATTTTAAGCATGTACGTATTTTTGTTTATAAGTAGGAGCGTCAGGAGGACAAAAAACAGGGGGAGGATAGTAATATTTATTCTTATCAGCGTGTTATAGCTTGGCTTTATGGTCTCTTGAGCACTAAGTAATAGCCACCCATTGTAAAGTTTGATCTTGAAAACAATACGTATATATATCATATGAAGGGAGGGGGACAAACCCCACCCCTCCCAATTCTGGGAAAAAAACATTTAACACCAAGTTCCAGGTAGTTTCTGGCATACGTTTCTATATTGTAGAAATGCAAACTTTTATTTTATTTTCCTGCTGCCACATTTAAACGAATCGAGTAGGAAATTATTTGCAAGCTTTATTTGCCCTATTTGCATTATACATGTAAACGCTTCAAATATTCTCCCTTTCTTTCTCTTTCTCTCTTGATAACAAATGTGCAAAAAATCAAAAAACAAACAAGAACTTGAATAAAGAATACATCGGAAGCCATGAAAGTAGACTTATGATACATCATTTAATAGTGTTTTTATAATCCTCTATATTGCGGTAACATCTTGGTGAATACAACAGGATGTTAATACGTGTTTTTTGGCAATATCAGATGACGTATTTCAATTGTTGCGTATGATAAATCTGCGCACATTTTTCGATGACATTTTTGTTATGTGTAATAAAAACCTGACAGCCTTGTTGAATCAATGGGAAGGGCTGATAAATTTTTGTATCTGGGATTCCCATAGATTTTAAAGTACAACACTGTAAGATATCATTATATCGTCACTTATATATTAGAGCCCATTATGAGGAGCGTCTATAGGTAGTGACCTTTAACGTCGTTCAGTACATTTCCCAAAAACAAAGGGTGCCGGGTGGTAGAGTTTCTAAATATAGAAATGACGCTGTGCACAATGAGCTGCTAACTGCATGTGTGAATTGTTTCACGTAGTACGCAAGTCATTGCACTGTTAAGACAAGCATCTTCTTTTAGGGTCATCATTCTAATATTTTAGTGGTTTTCGTGTTTTATATAGAAACTCCATATATATACCGTTACTTGTCTGTCACCTTTGGACCAAATCTGCAGTGTGAACACCAATTCAATCTCTCTTTTCGTTTAGTAACTCTGAGATGTACCCTCGTTCCATTAATGATAGTATGTAGATGAGAAAGGCGTCGTGGGACACGTTGGCCGAGGCTATGACTGTAGAGCATAGGTTTCCTTAACGGAGTGCATCTCACGAAATGTCATTTAAAGGTCATTTATCATTATGATCATTGATAAATCATTAATGATAACCAATTATAGAATAGAATAGTATTTATCACCAAACCAGGGTCCAAATGGGCATAAACATGGAACATATATATGATTATTGATACAATACACATAGAGGTATGCCGTAGCTTCTTTTATATCACACTATTACCATACTATGTCATCTTATACCACAACCTATAATACTATGATATGCAGATTTACAGTGCTATACCACACCCCATCAAGCACGACTATGTAGAACCTTACAAGTGTTGCATTATCTCTGTTTGAGAGACGAACATATTGTAATAAAACAGGAAGTATTAAAAGTCTTTCTGTCTATTTCACATCCTGAATGAGCAAATGTTATTCAAAGCAGCACTCGCTCACGTCCGCCTTTGTATAACGCTTGATTTTGCGTGAATGTATAGCATTTGGTTTACTGTACTATTTTGTGTGTGGGGGGGGGGGGGGGGGGGGTACAACCAGAGGGCGCAATTCGCAACCTGTACAATATTCCTGCAAAACGTTTGATAATGAATCCAACAAAGTCTGGTTTTGTTTTGCAATATAGCAACTCGTAGAATCTGTCGTTGACGTCACATCCTGTTATCATGTCCCTACATTGCGGACTATACACATCATATTCCAGTCAAAGGAACTCGTAGAATCTATCGTTGACGTCACATCCTTTTATCATTTCCCTAAATTGCGGACAACATTCACCATATTCCAGTCCATGGAACGGCAGTATAATGGTTGACATTGTATTTTATATGTTAAGGAAAAATTATGTGGGGCAGCGGAAGAACTGGTCACACAAAGCACTTTGATTAATTTCTCTTCGCAAGCATACTTGCCGCACTGCATAAATTGCACGGTTTATTAACCCATAATTTCTCTGATTGAATTGTCACGTGATACAGGAACTATTTTAGGCGTAAACATAGGTGTAAGTGAAGCTTGCGAAACGCGCCCCCTGGTAAAAGACCTGGGCTGCGTTCAAGATCGTAGCGGCTACGTAGGGCTCGGTAGCGCTACGATCTTGAATGGCATGCTAGGCTAGCCCTGACGTAGCGATAACAAGCGTTAATTCATACAGTGCGTTCAAGATACCTAGATTTCTAGCCTAGCGGCTAAGCGAGTCGCTACGATCTTGAACGCAGCCCCGGTGTGCTGTATTTGAAAGTCACGTGATTTACTGTCATCGGGGTTACCTGCAGATCGAGCTCTCTGAAAAATACATTGGACAGATCAGAGAGCTACAAATCCACGGCGTATTTACGGCGCACAACAAAATGCGCACGGACGAGGTCTTATATCGTTGTATTCTTGTATCGCATTCTCATAATCCAATACCTATAAATTCCTACAAATTTTCCTACAATATACGTGTCCAAACATACCTTCTAATATTCATTATTTAAAGCCCCATACGACCCGAAAATTCACAGCTTCAAGTGATTTCGTTTTCTGACGTAGCCATGTTAGGTATCCAGTCAATTCGAACCCTGGGTCATTTCCATACTAATACGATAATATCTGGGTGAACTAATATCCCCACAAATACTCTGGATGACATCATCCAGGTTTGGTTGAACTAGGTTCGAAAATGGAATTAAACTCACATCTTTCGTTAGTTTAGCCTCCACTTCCGCCACTCTGATTTTAAAAGGGGGCCCAGACTAGGCTTTTGTAGTATTGTCAATACTCAAAAGCTTATACTACCTTTAAAATACTTAAATAATTTGAATCCATTGTTATTCGTGTTTTGTAATAAAATAAAACTGAATACATTTGTGGTACCGAATATTATTAAATAAAAATAGCAAACGGCGTTTGAATTGGCTGGATACCCGTTCCCATGGCTACGCCAACTAACAATTAATAAACTCATTTGAAGCTGTGTTTTGGGTCGTATGGACCACAAGGCAATTTCCAGTCACCTAGCCGTTTTCTGCCCCCTCCCGTTTATAATTTGTTTGATCCGCCACTGAAAACAACTTGGACTTGTCTTGATGATGTCGAGTAAACAATACAATCATACACGAATGTAGGTAAAATATATGTTCGTATTGCTCACTGGTAACAATCAGGAATCAACTTTGTTGTTTTGTTTACTGGTACATGTAAACAATAAGGTAGGTGTTTTCAATAACAAAACAGTCCTACATACACAATAGGGTAGGGATTAATTCCTGTGGAAACGAGTGATTATTCATTGTCGGTCTTTCTTGTCCCAGGGGGCAAGAAAGACCGACTATGAATAACCCCTCGGGGCAAGAAAGACCGATTATGAATAACCCCTCGTTTCCACAGAAATTAGGTTGGAATTTGTTTGCTTGCAACCCATACAAAGTCAATCATACCTTAGGGTAGGGAATTGAATACAATACATCAGAATAGGTAATTAATTACAATGTATTGTTTGTAAACAGGATACTAAACAAGCATACATACTGTAGGTATTGTATTTATGGTTTTATTTCCTTGTAAACATTACAATCATACATTTGGATTCTGATCATCTACACCTTATATCTTTTTTGTTGAACCTGGATACTGCTTTTACATAATAAAAATGCATAACTTTTTTTTTTCAGGAGGTGCATACCTTTTAGAATTCCAAGAAAATATTGGAAATTTGGAATTATATTTTCAATTGTTTATGCTGTGATTGAAGTGATAAGGATATTCTTCGTTAAAAATATTACGGTCTGTGTTATGCCACGCCCAGAGGCCGTCACTCCTTCTCCGACGCCACGCCCCCCTAATAATTACTCTTACCCTGTAGATGTGGACTTCATCGAATTACTGGAAAACATTGAAGCCAATCGTCCGATTGCGTTGGAACCAATCAATGTTCATGGATTTAACTATATCTCCAATCCGGATAGTATATGCAATTCAAAGAATTTACGAAAAACAAGGAATCCGTTTTTCTTACTAATTTTGATTAAAAGTTCTAGGCATAATTTTCATCTACGACAGAGTATTAGATGGAGCACACGGCACAAACGGTTTAGAAAGTGGAAAAAACGGGTTCGAATAGTTTTCTTGTTGGGATATTCATTCAATGAAACCAACGATGAGATATCTAAAGAGAGCGCTCTTTTCAAAGATATAGTACAGGAAGATTTCTTAGACGCTTATCGAAATTTAACTCACAAGACCATCATGGGTTACAGGTGGGCCACGAAATATTGCCCAGTAGCTACTCATATACTGTATCAAGATGACGATTTCCACTTCAATGTGGAGAACGTGTTTAATTACCTCCAGGAGCACGAGGACCCAGATTCTGTGTATTTAGGATACTACATCGAAGACGCCGAGCCGGATAGACATAATACAAGTAAATATTACGTGTCATATGAGGTGTATCCAAATCGGTACTACCCGCCTTACTTCCCTGGAGGTGCCTATTTTATCAGTATGCACATAGCACAGAAGTTTGTAAAGGTATTCCCGTTTGTTAAACACATGGCTATTGATGATGTTTTCTTGGGAATAGTAGCAAATAAGCTGAACGTCAGCCTGCATAATTCTGATCTGATCGCGTTCAATGGATGTGAGAATTTCACTGAGATTATTTCTTGTCGAGGATACTCCAGTGTGAGTGAGGTTTTCGCAGGCTGGAAAGACTTTATTTCAGAGTTAGGTATTTTCCAAAGTGCGTCATTGATGTTTTCCATTGAAGACGCATCTAAGATGGATTCCAAATTACCTCCAAAAATGTAACGATCACCTTGATAGTTTCGCATCAGCCATTCTTCCTAATCAAATGAATGCATGACCTTAACTTCCAAGGTCACTGTAGTCGTGACGTCTGCTATATGCGGGGACGGTCACTGATCATTCGTCATGTTGTAAAATAAGCACTCGGCCAACCTCGGAATATTCTTACCTTCATACTAACCTACGGTCCTGTATGACGTTACGTCATTGAAAAGATGGCTGCGCCCATGGCCATGTGTTTACTGTTTACACGTGTTGACTTACAATCTTGACTATAATGCAAATTACTGGGGATTTTTTTTATAAATTCGAAACAGTGTTACCACCAATTCTGAACACTGTTGAAATGACTCCATCTTCAAGTAATATGTAAGAGCTGATTGAAGCAAGCGCTGTGTTAAGTTTAACAGGCGGTCAAATCACAAATGTAAGGCGGATACGCATATCGAACAAGTTGTCATACAGCCGAGATTC
>CAJDSM010034152.1:446-10465 GCA_903981925.1 Ostrea lurida
GTTGTTGTTGTTGAGAGAGATTATTTGGAAAATTAGCTAAACATGATATATATCTTCTCATAAACTTTTTGAACACTTATTTTGAATTCAAACCATGATTTTCATTCAAATATCAACACAAAATAATCCTTTTTCAATTTGAAACAAAAAGCTTTTTTGCAAACAAAAATGCATGTGTTATCACTTGTTTTTCCCTACATTGTGCCGACTTCGAATTTATCTCATTTTTTTACCGCTAATCAGGACAAACCACACTATTCAAATTCCGGGCAAGAATTACGGTGAAAATCGGAATTTAACAACGTCACCTAATAAGTGTCATTTCATTAGTGAAGCATGCATGCATTAAATTAAGGCCAATTAAAATTATTGTGGTTTCCTATTTCCAAGTAGGTTGATAGGTAAAACATTTTATTTAATTTATTGAAAATTTTTAATTGACATTTTCAAAAAATTTCACGCGATAATTCCAGATATTTTTCGGTATGCCTATACATTATGATAATAAAATTGATCAGGTCATCAGAGTATTTTTTCAGGTAGGTTGAGGGAGCTGGACACACATTATTTTTATAGGCCTACATTAATTGTTAAGTTGTTGAAATAACATGTCTTTACATAACTCCAGGCATATTTTTCGAGCTTGAAACGTATCAAATGAAAAACCGTCACCACGTTCTACCATTTTACACGCTTTTCCAGAACCAAACATGTGGTTTAGCGAAGAGAAGTGGTGTTAGTCTCTGCTGCCACTTCTCAAAGAGTAATAGAAATTCACTACCTGATACAGTATGTTATGTGTCAACAGATCTTGCCGGATACTTTTCTAACCAGTATCGATACAATTGTCCAGGAGACAATCTGTTTGATACTAGGTGCTAACAAGTTCAAAAAATAGGTAAGTGATGATGTTTTCATCGTTGTCGGTAACGGCTACACATTAAACTTTGTGCCCGAGATAATTCGTATGACACACTGGCAAAATGCTCCACATGTTACATACAGAAAACACAGACATACTTTAACTGTTGTGTTTCGTTTTTCACAAACACCTTCTTCGGTCCAGGTAACAAAACCATGAGAGCATCAACGGCTGTTTGTCTACCGTGAAACTCGTCAAGTTTGAAGTTTCAGTACCGCAATTTCTCCTATTTTGGAGATAAAATCGTGGTCTTTTAATTCTATTATAAGAAAATGTACTGTGGCCATGGACATATCCGGAATTAGTGCCTTTTTTTTTTTTTTTTTTTTGTTTTTTAAATTGATTTTCTCATTACATCTTATCGATTTTACACAAAATCAAAAAGAATAAAAAAACAAAATAATATGCACAAAACTTCATTTCAATTTCACTACCAAAGTATATGTGAAAGTTTTGATCGTGTATTTCTATAAGAAGAAAAGGGAATTTGAAAGAAGACAGATATTTAAAGACAATATGAAATTTTGGGTTGAGAAACTCATGATGAATGTTTCAAATTTTTGTAAAACATTTTTTCAAACATTCTGTCATTCCTAACTCTTGTACTTGCAGTTTTATTCAGCAAAATAAATTTACTCAATTATGGTCTTATCTGACTACAATTCGTTTTTTATGGTTCTCCAAATAGATCGTTTTGAAGTGCGTGAACTTGTTATATAACATATAGTTATTTGATTATTAGAATTATAAAGAATTTCTAACGATTTGATCTAAAGTGTATTTATTTTTACCAAATCCAAAATCTGAATTTCTGGCTTATACACAAACTGACTCTATTGTCTATGGTAAACTCGATTGCAATACATGAACATAATGAACGAGTCTTTAATAGCACAATTTATTCAGGGAGTAATTCTTTCAGCAGATTAGGTCTGTTGTAGCATTGAAATTGAAACCACTGCAGATGGCGGATCCAGAGATTTGTCGAAAAGGGGGGGGGACGCAGTATTTGAAAAAGGAAAAGCCTGCATATACGTCGCTGGCTAAAGTCTAGATGAAGCCCAAGTGGGGGCCCAGGGCAGAGCCCCCCGGAAGCTCTTGGTGCTTTTGTAAGGGCTTTAAAGTAATTTTAGGGTTTATTAGCATACATTCTATACATAATGATAATTTTGGTCACCAAAAGGTGGGGTGGGTGGTGTTGGCGGCCCCCTGGGCCCCCCCCTAAATCCGCCACTGCACTGTAGTTTTGTTTCTGCTGTTTGTTTTAAAAGGAAGATGTAAACGGCTCCCCATTCCTTTTCTCACTAAAGTTATACCATGTTTGAAACCACTTACTTTTCAGAAGTTTGTGAAAACTTTTTTTCTTTTGAAGATGAAACATTAACTTATACATATCCTCTAAATGCTTTTCTTAGATTGAAATATTAAAACTTCGATTAGTAGAGGGATACCTAATATTAAAATCTTTTACAACTAATCCAGACCCTGACACATTTACATTTTAAATCTTTAGTTATTCAATCGACTCGTATATTTGAAGTGTTTTATCCATAATCAGTAATGTAAAACTTTTGGTACATTCATCATTCAGAAAGAATGGAGGGACCAGAGGAACAGAAAGAAAAGAGACCTTAGTGTAAACACCTAAGTCAGTGATGGTTGACTCCGAAATAGTACCATTCTTGCTTTGAGCATACTATATGCTGCAAGTAGGCCAATATATATGCACATTTTTGGATATTGGCTTGCATTGTTGGTTTATTCAAGCAATGATTACATAATACAAATACAACTCAAGGCTGCCTAAAGTAATTCTACGTTTAACGTCACCTCAAAATTCAAAACTATGAGGGAGGGAGAAAAATACAAAAAAAATTTTAAAACACATGTAGTATTTTAGAAAAATCACCTATGCAATCAATCAATCTTCACACATGCAATACACATTGATAATATTCCAAGTCAAATTGAATTGACAAATCACCAATTTAGGTGACAAGATAAAAGTAATATGTCAAAGAAGATACATTGTAGGATTGATTTCAGTCCAAGTCAATTTTTTGCGTTTTCCAGCAAATATATTTATCTTGAACTATTAGGTTTGTAATCCCGTTAGCCTCTCTGCAAATAAACCGTGCAGATTGTGAGGGTGAGCAGAGGAGTGGCTTGCGATAACACTCTTTTACTTAAATCCGGATTGTTTTGTTTTTAAACGGCAATTTCGCTGAAACCTTAGAGGCGGGTGGACGTTAACGTAGACATTAACTTTAGGCAGCCTAAATTGATAATATTTGTGTGGGTTTTTTTTATTTTTTTTATATATTTTTTTTTACGTTGATACATACATTGTACATAATGTTTACAAAAATAAGTTCTTTAAATGGTCTATATCATGGTACGATGATTTAAGATAGTGCTTTAAGTGGAGCCCTTAACCGGGATAACCCTTAATTTATTAGACTTTTTTCCATTAGAAGCCATCATTGCTATTACCAAAACTTAAAGGTTATTATATATAATATGTCGTATAAGTTTTAGAACATAATTAAGTAGATTTGTTCTTAAAGTTCAAAATGCCGAAACAACTAATAGTATAAAAATCCTTAGTACCAGCCAAGCAAAGAACATGTTCACTTCTGTTTTTCAGTTATAATTGACATTTTTGTATTAGTTGTGTTTTTAAAACAAACTTTATTTGGTATTAATAATCTTTCCCTTCCATTTTGGATTCATCTTATTATCTTCCTTTTTTTTAACTTTCTTTTTGTATCCTAATCTTTCATTCTTTCTGGTTGAATCTTAAATTGTTCTACATGTACTTCCTTCTTTTTTTTTTTTTTTTTTGGTATTCAAAACTCGTTATATTATTAGAGATGTTGGGGGTTTTTTTATCACCCGAAAGTGATCCTATCCCTTGAATAAAAGGTGATTTTAAGACTCATTTTTTCTGCAACCTGAGAAAATAATTATTTTATAAAATCTTTAAGGGACAATGGACGAAGTTTTGAGCTAAAAGATTTGTCTAAATTTCTAGATTTCCATTTTAATGTTTACATATGCTCAGGTATTTCTATTTGATCAGCAAAAATTGAAAAGTCATTTTGTATGAGTCACACAACTTACCCAATACAAGGCTTGAGCTTGTTTTTGTTTACCTATATTGAATAGGCGTTGATACGTTCCGTTTCTTAAAGTAGATTTTTTTGTCATATTACAAGTTTATTACTGAACACATATTTAAGGATGTTGTAGGCTGAGCTTTTAGAGAACAACTGGCAGGACGTAGCTATAAACTAATATTTACTGGGTTTCATACGGACCCATTGGTTGCAAACATCATTACACAATCTACAAACTGAAACCCTGTCCAGTTTTGAAAATTATTTGTCAATTCAGACTTTGAAAGGGTTTGGTAGGGACCTATATTTTGTGGCGGAAGGATTGATTTAATCAAAAAGCATGATATTACAGTTTCTATTCATTCCAATATACCTTCCATTTTCATACCCCTATTAGCTATATTACGTTTTTAAAATTAATGATACAAGTAGATGAGTGACGTTGACTAGTTATAAATCGTTATTTTCATTAATTTTTCGTTGAGGTATTTTTCCAAACAGAATACATAATTACTTTAAAATAGTCCAATTCATTTTACGTCGAAAATTCTGTGACAAAAAAATCAAGTTATTTTGACAAATATATTAAAAATTTGACAAAAATCCTTATATTTTTATAAGTTTCCATGTTAAATTTTGAGACAAGATCTGAATATTACGTGAATTTTAAGAAACTTAGCGACATTCACTCCTAAAATGTTACTTTTTAACTCTGAAAATTCGATTTATCATGAGGTTTTTCCGTATTGTATCAAGTGCAGAAAGATCATTATTTATTTTTATTGAAAGTATTAAATCTTTTTTTTTTTTATATCTGTATTGTAAGAAGACATTATTATGTATCTATTTCATGTAATGATTGATTTGTATTCCTTATGTTTTCTTTACACCAACAGACGAATGGTGTTTAAATGAATAAATTTTGAATAAATTTTAAGTGCAAAAAGGTCATGTTTAAAACACTGTAGCTCGAAAACAAGCATGAATACCCAAATTTTTCTTTTTAATTTCTGGATTCTTTTTCAATGTAGAAATAAAAATTACACTTCCCAAAAAGTTGACATCACTTCAAACCTCACCCTAGAACCTCTTTAAACAGTTTCTAGTGATTCTCACATCTCACATTGTTTTAGATAAGGTATTTTCTATGAAGCAATCTTTATATGTAAACAATAACAAGGCTCGACCCTTGTTTACATTACAAAGACTTGTGAGCGCTGTATCTTACTTGTAACTCAACAACTGACATTAAATTTTTTTGCTGCTGACCATTAGAAATAACTTGGTTATGCATTTTAAACATTAAAAATGCAAATATAAAATTTGGTTCTAAACGTGTCCATGTCCCTTTAATTGTTGTTGTAGAAATTTTAGGGGAATTCTATAAGAATTCTGTTGGGAAGCGCAGACTGCTGGCGATGATATAATGAGATTTATTTTTAAATTGTAACATTAATTTTACAATAAATTGCCTGCTGCGGACCGCTAATCTGATATATCCTGCAATTTAATTAATTTGCAGATTTTTTTAATGACAAATGTTGTCTTTGTCACTGACCAAAATAGCCAACTGTCGTCAAATGATTTGTAATATAAGCAGACGATCGACAGACTTTTACCATTTTGTCTGCTGCAGTGAAGAACACGCAACAAGAGACAGGTAAATAAAACTAAGATTTTGTTCCGTCCGATTTCTAAATCATGAGAATATATCACAGAATTCTTTTTGTTATTTAACAAAGTAAATTGGTGATAATCAAATGGCTAGGCCGACGTAAAAATATTTAAAATAAGAATGATAATAAATTGTGCCAAAAAAAAAGAAAAAAAAAAAAGAGCAATAATATTCGAAACGTTAATGGCCGGATAGGGAAGGTGGATCTAAAGCAAATGTAAAGTTTAGACTTCAAATCCCTCTTCCCCGAAATTTGCTCTGAACCCTTTTGAGGGATCGTAAGACGGCCCCTGGTCTCAAGCTTATCCCCCCTCCCATAAAAAAAAATCCTGGTCCGTCACTGGTACGCCTGCATGCACTTTGCGATCTACGATGGCATACTTATATATATGTGTATGGAGAAGATTTCTAGCACGAGTATTATGACTTTTAATATATTAGATCTTCTTAATGTTTCACGAAAAGTAAATGTTTTTCATTCAATTTTTTATTATTACAGAAAATGCAGTTTCTACCTGTTCTAATTTTGTTTTCATTGCAACCTTTCTCAGGTAAGAATTTCTTCCCCTCTTATTTTTTCCTTCCTCTTTTTTCACCACGAAAGATTAACACTGAAGCATCCCCATCAGGGCTCGTGTTCCTACGCCAGTCTCGACAGAACATGTGGTGATGTTGTTCTTTTCGCATACGTGTGATAAAAGCAAGCGATCACAGTCGGACCTGTGGAATATTTTGACCAATACACAAGAAAACAAATGCCCCAAATATCGTAGTTTTGTTTTCAACTACATGTATATGTATTTGTCTTTGCCTTTGACACCACACGCAGCTGCTACGGATTTCGGAAATTACCATTTTGAAACATACACAGATAGCAATGCAAGCTTAAAATTGCCACATTCTCATTAAACAAAAAAAAAAAAAAAAAAAAAAAAAGCCGCTAAACATACAACATTACCCAATGCTTTGTGTGTGTGTTAATTTCTAAGTGTAGCTTAGTACCTGTTAGTATATATGCATGAACAAAGTATTACATCGGACGCCCTTATCTCGCTCTCTCTCTCATCGTTCTCTCTCGTCTCTCTCTCTCTTCTCTCTCGTCTCTCTCTCTCTCTCTCCTCTCTCTCTCTCCTCTCTCTACACTATGTACATGGGTACATGGTATAGTCGTATATTACATTATTTTATTTTTAATCGTGTATGCTAATTCATGTAAACAGTTTATTGAAAATGAAGGAACATTTTGTGTTATTTTGTCCTTTATCATTTGATCATTTTAGATTACAATACAGGTGACATATAAATGTATCTAGAATGTATATTATGAGAGATAATCCTTTTTAAAATCTTGTGTTATGAATCCATCAAATGTAAAAACAACTAGAAGACTTCAATTTGTAAATTTCTTAAGAACAGTTATAAATTTAGAAAAGAAAGTTTGAAAATTGATTAACATAGATGTGTCTTCCCACAGAGTTGTATTTTAAAGCAACTGCCAATGTCAAATCCATTGTGTCCCTCATTCTTTGTATTGTGTAATTCACTGATTTGTTGTATATTGGTGCTGTCAATAAATTCATTCATTCATTCATTGATCATTTCTGTATCTTTCAAATGGTTTGCAGAGGGCGTTAGTCGATATTATGAATGTTATGTCTACGCCCCCTCGGACCCCAACCCTTATTTGACCCCGAAACCAGGCTATGACGACAAAATCTGCATCCGGGACTTCTCTGATGGATTCATTTATTGTAAATGGTGGGCGTGCCAGTCGCCACCCTGCCCACGTGATCAGGAATTAAGCTCCGCCTACAACAACTGCCCTTACTGCGAAGGTAATTTCATCACAGTACATATATCTAATGCGTATGGATTTATCGGTATATGCACACATTGCATTCTAAGTAGCTGAATTTTGGGAAATAAGCATGAAAATAATATAAGGTGATTAATTGTAGGGGCATAATCATGTTATTTGTCCCACAAGAATTAACTATTTAGTTTATTCCGTATTTAGCTTGTTAAGATGCAGACTTTTGAAGAATTTCTTTTTACTTTCAAAAACCAGTATTCATACCGTGTCTATGGTTTGGTCGTGTATTTCATTATTACTCGGGTTGTCTCTTATATTAGTTTTGTTGGATATTTCATTATCACTTGGGTTGTCTCTATATTTACATGTAGTTTGAATGGATATTTTATTATCACTCGGGTTGTCTCGATACAGTGTATTTAGTTTGGTTGCGTCATTTCATATAATCATCCGGGTATTGTCTCTTGGTCTTTATGTTTTATTTGTGATATTTTCTGCAATTATCACATCGTGGAATGTTTGTCTTAGATTTCTTTTTTCGTCTTATGCATTGCCAGATATTTCATTATTACTCGGCTTTTCCTTTCTTTAGTTTGGTTAGTGCGAACAGGAAATAAAAGACACCACATAGTCTTCTATATCTACTTCGTTCTTGAATATTGTATTGAACAGAGACATTAACGGCAAACTAACAACTCAACTTGGGACGATTTCAGCTTATCCATCGTCAACTTCCCATAATTATGTAGCAAAATTTCATCATCACCATCATATTTTGTGTATGGCTCGCAGTCTATCGGTACCCAATAGCTTGTTTTGCGTATTATCAGTTTTGGAATCGAGGCGGCTACTTACAAACAAGTTATTGTTGCAGGGTTTTCAACAGTCACGTTTAAAGGCCGCATTTCGCAAATTGTAGTTTGATAGCATTTAACCTACCATTGGGTAAAGCGCTGTCTGATGTGTTTCAAAGCAATTGTTAAGTCGTTTTTCATACACTGATTTGACTACGGATTGTTCCGTTTACCTGATCAAGACAATGGGCTCACGGCGGGTGTGACCAGTCGACATGGGATGCTTACTCCTCCTTGGCACCTGATCCCACCTCTGGTGTGTCCAGGGGTCCGTGTTTGCTCAATTCTTGACTTGTATTCTGTTTGGGACTTACGAGATTGACCATTGTTCGTTATCTTCGCCTTTTCATTAATACTTGGGTTGCTGTATACGTATCTTTAGTTTGATTGTATCATTTCAACAACTCTCTCGTTTCTTGAATTTCAACCATATCAGACACATGTATACATGTAATTACATCAATAGTTTACTAGGCTTGCGGACTTGACATATCATCATACGATATACATGTAGCTGTTCGTTCTTGGTATGACCATTCAAATGTCTTTTTTGTACATTAAATTTCTATTTTCTTATTTTTTGTTAATTGTGATACCATCCTAATTATTCATTATCAGATTAAACATTCTTTTTGAAGAATTTATGGATGCTCAGGACAATTTTACTCAACAAACATGAATTATTTACGTTAAGTTTGTGAGTAATAAATGTCCAGAGTTTACACCATTCGATACATTTCTTCAAAAAGGGAAGTTAATTCTTTGTAATTCCAAATTGTTGACTGTATACAAAGTCTCAAAATTGGAATAGTTCCGTTGTCGTTACGTTATTTGCTTTTCATGCGCGCTATTGTTACGTCACGGTTATCGGATTTATTGATGTCTGATAAACTCTCGTTTCTAATTTACATTTCTATTCCAAATCAAAACAACTGTAATAAAGGACATTGGAATTATTACAATATAATGCTCGTAGGAAGGAATCATGAGGAATGAAAAGATTGAACATGGGCATGCTGTATTGACGTAATGTACCATTGTACCTAAACATATACATGTAGTAAATGGGCATATATATCTCAAATTAAAAAAAATATTTTCCCCCTTCAGGTACCTGTAGCAATGGCGGAGTGATACACGACGTAGGGACTTCTTTTCCATGTGTGGATGGATATAACACCTGTCGATGCGTTAAGACCGGCATTGTGATCACAAGCTTCGCCTTGAGCAACAAATTCACTCTCTGCGGGGTTCCAGATAAAAAATATAGACGTCTTATTAAGAAACAAATGGCAGACTGATCTTAAAACACATCGTATAAACTTAAGTATACTGCAACTCAACAAGGCAAATATAATGAATTTATAAATCAGTGGAAAACCTAGCTTTTCCTCCTGGACATACTCTGACTTAGTAATTATACTTATCTACATTGTGCATATGATCTAACACAACCTTGTCATGAATGAATATATTGAATTTGCTGGTTCAAAAAAACAAAAACGAAAGCTCTCTGTCTCTCTGACTCTGTCTCTCTCTCTTTCATTTCATGTATTATTCATGTATTAATTTAAATGTTCATCAAGCTTCAATGTTGATATTGTATGATTACTGTTTTTATTGCATTTGTAAATTG
>CAJDSM010034154.1:4609-26307 GCA_903981925.1 Ostrea lurida
TAGTACTTCGTATGTAAAGGCAAAGATAACACAGTGATCAATCTCGTAATATAATGATTGATCAAATCCACAAAATTGACGCAATATCTCAATTTGGGAGAGGGGTAAATTTGCTTTCACGCCCATTGATTTATCACAAGAAATGTAAACTATATATCATGCAACAGAGGAGTACATGAGAAAATTTGACTGTGTAATATTTACAATTTTGTATTATATTAATTAATACGATATCTAGTTTAGAACTTACACTAAAAGAGGGTACGAAGAATACTCTGATAAATGTAGATATGGGATGTGTGATGACGCGGTAGAGATTTCCATATGTATAGATATCGTATATATAGTATAAAATAAGTATAGTATCAGTTACAACAATATTAGATCGTAGTGTTGTTATAATTGTAAATAGTGACATGATGTCGTAATATTGAGCGTGTCTAGACCGGTGGAGAGTTTTTATGAAAAAGGAATAATAACTATAAAACGAATGAGAAAAGGTTTATTGAGAAAACACATCTAGTAAAAGGCACAATTATGCCACACAGAACGACAGAGGTAAATAATTAAAGGCAGCCGAAAACACTGTAAACAGCGCAAGGTCCAGTGACCCCCCTGTTAGATTGGATCAACACAATGCAATAGTCTTTGTCAAAAGAGATAATGAGAGTAAGCAAATCTCTGCATAATGTACAAAACCGCTGAAAGAGACATCAGGACATAACATCGAAACGGTCACAGAGTAGGACTGAATGTTGTAGCGTATTAACGATTATCTGGTAGACAATTCATTAACTTAATGCTTCAAAGAAGGAAAAATAACCAATTTCCGAAAAGCCCTATCAGTTCAGTATCAAAGAATACGAGCAACACAAAGTAACAAAAACCGCCCATGAAAACGAACGATGCATGGGACGATCCAGACTTTAGAGAGACATAATGGAACGAAGCGCGAGGCTTTAATCGCCTAATCACTGTTTTCGCGGTTATTTTTGGATAGAAAAGGTCGAATTTCTTTTGCATATATATCGCAAGTTTTGCTGGGGACACATTTAAAACTTCGATATGTATTTGTGAGATCCGTGGTTGTCGGTGTTCTGCTATCATTTATACATAGATAATTATTTTTTCTTTTGAGGGACATTCTGCGTGAAGTGATTGACAATCAGTTGCGAATTATTGACATTTGAGACCTCTCTCAATGTCTCATTATCCGGTAGTTAGAAGACATATCTCCAATGAATCACATTAGCATTATTTGGGTTGCAGATCTATATTGATGTTTTCTAAATCAGGCCGTAGGCGAATGCGTTGCTAGATGTGTCATGTATTCGCGAGATTTCCGGACGTGCCTGTTAAGGTGCAGCCAACGATTAATGATGTTATACTGGCACTTCTTAGTGGCATTACACTTAATCATTAGAGAAATTGGTCGAGTGTGGGCCAATCGGGTCGCCGGTAGGACTGGGAGCGTTCATCGTGAACTAGACATCATGGTGGTGGCCTGACATGTCACATGGAACATTCCTTTGCTGGCTCGAGAGTGATTGCCCGTGTGGTTCAACGTGAACAGGTAGTCGCAGTACTATAGTGGTGTTGGATTGATACTCACGAGTACATATTCAGGTGAAGTCTCATAGCCATGAGGAGTACCGCCAAGTCTTCAATACTCATATATGACTTGCGGCATATTGTATAGAAGCGTACGTTATAAGCTACGCGAAAGTACTTGCGGCCCGCCAAGTTCGTTACTAATTCAGAATTGTATGGGTTGGATAGATGTTCTGTACTTGGAACGCATGACATGTTGAGGGTTAGTACATTTTGAGGGCTCTCAGCTTTAGAGAAGTGCCCTGGGAGGACGGACTAAGCCACCTCGAAGTGGCACGATAATTGAGAGTCATGAGCATATACACCGTAAGAGATGATGGGCTGGGGTCAGTGATCTCCTATTAGACGATAATATGCCAGAGATATGCTACACGATGTCGAAGGATATCGTTCATCATTTATTGTCCCTCCTCTACTTCTCCCACCATAGGCAGCGCCACCTGCGGCAGGTGCCCTGCAACTGTCTGTATCCAAATGGGCTTTTAGGAGCACGACTTTCTCACACGAGTCTACGTCTGATGGTCCCTACACCTCCACACTTTGGCCGAATTTTGAGCACGGCATGATAGCCCAGGTCACTGGTTGTACCATATAAGTTAGACAACACCATACTTGGGTGTACATCCTCAACCATATAAACACTTGCACCAAGTCCACCACACCCCACCGGTCTATCACCATCTGCCTCCAGACCTATCCAGCAGCACATGATGGGCATCGTTAACACTCTTACAATTGTCATCACTATAGTCACTCCTTAAATTCTTCCCGCATCACTCCCATGCCGGGTGGGAGGCGAGATTAGCGACTATAAGGGACCTGATGGTTAGCCCTAGCAGCAGCATGCCTCTTCTTACCCACACTGACTTATTTGGCATATACCCCATTGGACGCCGACGTCATGGGGTAATATGCCACTTTACCTCCACCCCTCCCCAAAGCCCGACTTCGCAGACGATACGTTGCGAACTCCACACCACAGAGTAATCCATTCGTTGTTATTAAGCACTGTATCACGTATTTTGTCTATGACACTATTCCCCTTCACTGAGATACTTACGACATTTCATGATGAAGCACTTGCTTGATCCAACTTCGGGCATCATACAGCTCACGTGTGGATTTTCCGTTTTTATACGCACCCGCAAATCCATTTTTGACGGCGCTCCGTCTGGACTCCTCGCATGGCCTTTTTGACGTCATTTTACATATATTGTCTGTCATTTCATATGCAACACTTGTAGATCAGAGTGGCGCAATTGGACATCTGACCCTCGTACGGTGCATGGGTATACAGTGAGCAAGTATGGGCATTATTTATGCATTTTGTCTTTCGTTCTTTAAAAAAAAGATGTCGAATCTTCACAGGTCACTGTACTGTCCGTGCTGTACCAGTTGTTCTCCTCCCATTGATATCTCTTAATTCCCGTGATGCAAGGTTCCATTTTGTCATGCAGGTAATTCTCCCGTGTCACTCATGCTGGAATTACTTCCATTGTTTACATGCATTTTGCCCATTATACACTATAACGTGTGATGTTATTGTGTTAGAAGATTCCGTATATAGTGATTATGGGTTCTCGAAACCCAATCACATGTTTAAACTCCATTGACTTTATTATCACACTGTTCTATACAAAGAACACACGTCCGATTCTGACTCTCCACATTGCACTATATACAGTAGTTGCAGAAAATGTATCCGCTCCAGCAAATAATCCAGTAGTGTATCCTCAATGTTTGATCATGACAGATGTTCGTGTACGACATGCTGCACACCACATGCTTTAATTAGGTACTATGAGGTCGCCATACCGGGTCATGTTTCATCACTGTGAGTGTCTGTTGGTCTTTGCCCTCTCCCGCCGACGAGTTGATGTCTTCCCACACTCAACATTTCTAGTTTATACTCACCCAGATTAGGATATCCCCTTGTCTATACTGAGATCTTTCTGTCACTGTGAGGTAAGGTTTCACTCACCACACGCCATGTGTTCTCTTATGTGGTTCGCTCTGAATCTGACTCTGTCCACCTTTTGAGCTTCCCCCATAATTATGAGTTTAATCCACAGTATACTACTCTCAAGGCGGTACAACTCTTTTATGCACACGATGCCGCTTGTTCGACTCACCTATTGTTCCTTCTCATGCTAAACGCCTCATACCGGCATGTATGGCATCCGCAGGTCACCTTCTCAGCAGAAAGTACAAATTACTCCAGATATGAGCCACGATTGGGGCCCCCACACACTCGCACAGGATACGCAGGTACTGACAAAGATATCCGCTAGTATCTCATAGTCTTTAGAGATCTTCTTTGCATAGTTGACTGTCACGCCACTTGCATGTCCTTCTCGCCGCCGCTGCCATAATTACTACGGTTTCGCCCAGCATACACTGTTCATCGTCCTGGTCACACTCAGGACTCCTCCGCACTATTTCTACAACACGCTGCTACCCAATACCGCCACAACTATATTATCAGTAACGATTTGATCGCTTAGCATATTTAGTATTGGTCTTGGGGTGGCGTCTTACCTAATATGCCTGTGTCCAGTGCCTTCCCACGAGCACGTCACATCTTGAGTATGTTTTCCCACCCAGTTGTAGTCCGCTCGTGTGATCTGCTATGGAGTCTCCACACACCTATAAATATCCGTAAGGCATTGGGCTCTATCACACCTCATTCCCCGATAGAGACAGGAGGTTTTTCTCATCACCGTATTGATTCCACTCTGTTCTTCTGTATGTTTGCTAACCTTGCTACTTCTATGATGACCAGATACAAACAAGTCGACTTTCCCGACACTCACATACATTTTTCAGGTTTTCCACCCTAGTCACCTTGCGCTTCTTATTATTGTGCCCTTTAGTGTTCGGATTTAAAGTTTGCATGTTCTTCGTCACTCAGTCGTATTTAAATAACGATTTATATCGCCACATAACTAAACACATGTAACTTCTGTAAGATGTCTTTGTGATACAATCCCCGTCTGCATAGATGCTTGTTCCCAACCGGATCCATTATAAGTCGACGTTCCAATTTAGAAAGATGGTCAGGTCCAGAAATACCCCTCCACAAAGTATGGGATCAGTTTAATTCTGTTTAGTTTACTGCGTATCGTAATCTCTTAATGTGGTTCCTGATGGTTGATCCCCCAAATCTATGACTCTATCACCGTCACTTTATGGGTTATAATCAGCTACTTGTGATACCTTTGTGTCCTCTAGCGGTATTTACGCATTACTGTCTCTCCTCACAATTTTTTGGATCCCCCCTACATCTCGCATATAGTAATGGCACGAGTCACCGCACAAAAGGACCTTAATGCTACTCCTCTCCGGTCTTTGGTGTTCTGCTCATGACGCTCCTTGACAATGCCTTCCTCACCCACTCCCACACACTATTAGTTCGCAGTTTACCCTCACCAGTGGGTGCTCAATTAGTGATGTCTGTCTGTGTATTCACTTTACGCGGCGAAATGTCTTCTTAACACAGTATACAATTCAGACAGGCATTGTCCCCACACTGTACAGCTCCCTATAGATTAGTGTCCTCCTACATACATTTCTGACAACGAGCTGACCTAGGGGAGATTCATTCCTATCACCCCTCCAAATCTATGTGTTTACAAAGGAGTTAGTGCCATTCGATTACACAGGGCCTACGCTCGGCAGTGTGTTTCTCTGTATACCAGGGCATTGTGGTCACTAAAAGGAACTGGCATGCCCTTCCGTACTCCTCAGCTACTCTGACCGCCTTGGCAATTATGGGTTTTGACCCTCAGTCAATTGTGTCTCTTAGTGTTTCTTATTTCGTTGCTCGCTGTGTGACATGATTGCTTCCCCGAGACCCACCATTACGCCGAGGTGTGATTTCCACATCACTGGCCGGTTCGCCTCCCTTGTCTCTGGGTTCACAAGGTTCCTGTGCAATTGACGTTTTTTTCGCCGCTGACATTTTGTTTTTAGGCGCCTTCACCTGTGGTCGGCTTCCTCATGTGTGCCTTACCATTTTTGTCTTTATTTTGGTTTAACACCAAACTCTTTTGAGAGTCCAGACCAGACTACAAACTAGGACCGTGGATAGTGTGTGCGTGGTATGACCCATCCAATTGTCGGTAGGTATAGTCGCAAGCACTCCCGCTTCCTTGGAGAGAACTATTATCATATGATAATGCTGATTACGCACCTTCGGACTCTCTATCTATAAATTGGAAAATTTTCTACTCAGATCATATGGGGTGACGCCATTTCATTGCATCATCAGTTGTCGTCAACTCTGGCGCTCTCCTGATTCACCCAATATAAAAATAAACTATGTTTTCATCTTCCGCACTCTTTATCTCCGAGAGTATCCCCGCGCTTTATAGTGATGTCGCGCCGGCCGCTCCTCCACAGATTTTTGCGCTATTTTGGTATAACATTTTCTTACACATCCCTGATTTTCTGCTCCATTTCTCTCGAATATATCACTCCGCACCTGGAGAGATGTATACGAGTTATTAAATCATGAGTCCCAATTAGCCTGGCTACAAAGTTCAATTTTCATCTGTGGTGATTTATTCGGGCATGTCAGTTATTTTCGCGGGTCTGCTTACCCCACTACCTGGCCTCTCATCACGTATGTCAAACTGCCTCGCGAACACTCGGCTGTAGAAACTCACTTGCTATGACTTCGTACACCCCGATTTCCGTTTTCCCTGTGAGGTCGACCTGGTTCAGACTACATTATTCGTTTACCGCTTGTTACTCGGGCGAGTGGAGAAACTATTTTCATAGATAGAACGTCTTGCGCGAGCTCCCATTCAACCTTACCATCTACTGTATTCGGCCCGTGAATATCTACACTATGCTTTGTCCTCGATCACTGCATCCCACCCGCCCATACTGTTGCGATCGCACATCTAGGACTAATGCACTTCTCGACCCTCCGCCGCTAGTCTCGAAGGCAAGTTTTTCCGGATCCTCTCGGCACTTCGGAGTAGCTACGAAGAGCAGATGATTCGTTACATGTACTCTTACATGCTATTGAGAGAGGCAACCAGAAGAGTTCATCCATGGAGGGTTTATATCTTGACCTTTATTCCTCCCACATAACATGCTCACTCACTCGCCAACTATGTCTTTTTCCACTTAAGTGTTAAATCGCCGCAACATGGGCTTAATGGATAATTAGTGATGAATTCGATGTCATATATCACAAAGTTTGCAACATAAATATTTGTTATTTCTTATAGCAGGGCGTTCAACCTACATCGTCAGCCGGAAATTTATTCATTCAAATGTCCGCTGTCAGAGCACTGAAGCTATGACCTCCACCCTGATCGTACACACATGAAGCGTCTGTCCTTGTCCATCCTTATGTCTCACCAGATATCGGGCAATAGCATTCGAACGCCTCGTACAGCCGGATGGCAGAGCTCAGTGATTACTATATCCACCAGACCAGGTATTAGAGGTGGGACTCATCCAAGCAATTCTCCGTGCACTCCACGATCATATCTCCCATAATCCTCATTAAACTTTTGATATATACTTCCATTGTAAATCTGTACAGTCCACTCTTCAGATTTGCGTAACCAGTTTAGACTCACATCATCGATCAGAGAGCTGTGGTTAGTCTTACATCTGATACCACCGTCTGTGCTTTTGCCACTATTAGCATTTGGATCTTCTTTTGTTTTAATTTATCTTTGTTAGATCATCGATCGCTTGATATAACTTGTGTTGAGTGTTGTTTGTAAGATTCCGTCCATATCGACTGGAGGTGTGCCTCCTATGAGTAGGCTCGCATGCAGCCCATGGCCATCGCTCACACCTGGATCCATGTACACATACGCACTGTGTAGGAGCACGCTGTTTGAGATGTCACCATGTGCCACATTCCCCTTAAAGTGGACACGTACCACTCCTACCTTGTGTATACAATTTAATAACACCGACTGACTCACCTTTGTATAGACACAATCATACCCTAATGTCCCCAATGTCACTGGTGACCCGGCACACATACACACACTTCTCCATACTAGATGCCTCATCATACCAATGTCCACACTACTCTTGAGACAATCACACAACACCCACACCCACATATTTACAATCCATCAATCCTCACATCACCGTCATTCTACGTGCCATATGCGCACGCTCAATTATTCACCCCTCCGCTAATCAAATACCATTTTCTATTGGGTTGCCCACTAGCTCTTACTCCTGCATTTTGACATCGAGGTCTAATATGTCGGACCTCTTGATTTATTGTGACGTCCGGCTTGCACTGCCTGAGGAGTCAAGCGCGCACTGATTAGATCGTGGCACTCGGGCCCCAATTGACCCTTGATATACTATGGGTTCTGGCACTGGTCAGTGTAACCCCATATCATGACTTTCCTCCACGCCCATGAGACACAGGGCGGACCACACTGCATATTATGACTTTCTAGTCCAGGGCCTCACTCATGATTAGATTGCACTATCGACCCCCACTCAACGTCCGTGCATCTGATAAGTTTCGGCGCTCATGATGCATGCTCTTGCTACATATTTCATTATGAAATTCTCTTGCCAGCTAATGCGGCAACGTGGACTGGTCATACTGTCTTATACCGGATGGAGAAACTCGCTCGGTGTGACGTAGATATATTCACAGTGCACCACTGCATCACTGTCCATTCGACTTCGTGTAGTAGAGGGCTGATGAGATCTCCACCCTCTCTGCACTGCAGATCTTTCTTTTCACGACATCGACTGTGAGGTTGTGGATGTGTGGGCGGGAAGCTTACCGTACCGTCGATTGTGTTATTTCCTGGAATTCTCTTGCTTTACCAGGACTCATTATAGAGAGCTATTATGAATATAAGCCACCAGTGCAAGCTGCATTCCCCATCTGCCACTTCTGTATTACTACATTCGTGTCTTATAACTGTTTGTATATCTGGTGGTAAGGTAATCCTCCACTATAGCTTCCCACGCCTTTCCTCTTTGGTCATTTTGGTTCAATATGGTAAAGGCGGGATCACACCAGACTACCGAGCACCAGTGATCATTCTCGCTTCTTATGTAGTCCTATTCAAACGACAGTTGGTGACGCACGGTCCCCTGGCATCCAGAGTGGGATCAAGGTGCCTAGTGAAGGAATTAACACCCCTGATTTGCCGAATCAACAGCTAACTGAGCCAGTAGTCTGCATGTTAGGTACACGCAACTACACTCTGTCACCGCTGTCACCAGTCGCTGATTACTCGGCTAGTGTGTTCATAACCATGTTATACACACCATCTAGACTGCATAATCTGCACCTCCTATGATCATGATCATTTGGGTATACTAGATTGTTAGAACCCCAGATTGCTCGCACTGTAGTACAACACGGGTGTAGCTGGACATGTACCACCACCTGTGCCACCACTTAGTCGCTGTAGTATGGCTCTGACCTTATGGAGATATCTCCCCAACTGCTTGACGCACCGAACTGTCATCTTTGCATATCGAATAGATTGAGCACTATCCCACCCATGAACCATTATGCTAGTGTTATGACGGCATTTGCGACACATACCTACAAAAAAGGGCTAGGGTTTGAGGCATCCTGATCCATGTGTGCCAATTGTTTCATACCAACTTATTTTCCTGTTTTGTTATTTAGGATAGTTGATGCATTTCATTTGGTTTGCGTGTATTATTGATTCACACTATTACACTGTATTCCTAGCAGCAGGTGCGCTGATATTATTGGCATTGTTTCAAGGCACATTTTTTTGCAGGACATTGGGCACTTTAAATATTGTTTTTCCCCCCACTCTGGATTATTGCGCTTACCTCCAGTACAGGACCGGTGGTTGTGTGACGATCATGTTAATCCATCTCATCAGGTGTCTACAGATAGATCTGGGTCGCAGCCACTGTGGATCTACCATACCACGGACATATCCCATGGTACTCTTACCGACTGGGGCGTCTACACTATCAACAATGGCGTGCTACCAGACCATTATGAAATCGACACGAGCCTCATATGCACACAAGCGATGGGCCTTTTATTTACACACCTCTGGCAGTTGCACCAAGCACGCGTACACTGCCCAGGCAAGTGTAATGAAAATATCCCCCGATCACCCAGAGGACCAAGTGTTACCACTCTACCGCGGAGTTCCAGTATGGTTGGTAGTTCATATAGATCAATTTCCTGATGATTCTGTCTCACCTATTACCTACTTCCATTGAGCTCTTGAGTGTTGAGCATACGTTCGTGAGGACGAGTTAAGCTACACGGTCTTCATACTCCTACTACCAGTTTTACACTCGTGATCAACAGTCATTTATCTCATGATTGCTGCGAATATTTACGTGTTTCTCACTATTTGGCCCATAGCCCGTTCATGCTGGGTGTACGTTCCATATACTATCGTCGTTATCCCTGCGTATTCTGGCATCATTTTTTTTTGCACTTGAGTCCTTTTATTTTTCCAGCACACCTCCTCAAGGTGTGTTCGCATTTGGTTTATGTTACCCACAGCTGACTTGGTCACTGCTAGAACACATGCATCGTCGTTGGTGACATGCCTATTATAACTGCGTGATATTTGACGTATTAGATAAGGAGGATTGCTGTATAGCAGTTATATTACTGTCTATTTCGAAACATCATATATGGGTTGGGGACCACCCCAAATGGCGTGTTTGACAGTTTATTTGAAGAGATTTGGTCAATTACCTTCAACTACCACTTGTTCTTTCTGTCGTGCAAATACCTAATGCTGATAATTATTTGTGAGAATATGTTTGTGAAGATATAGAATATGTATCAATTTCTAATGAAAAGTATAAAGTATACGAGTAAAGAGCTAAAGAAAAATATTAATAATCCAAGATTATAGATAATGCGAGGTCTTAAAGATGATAGTTTACACAAGTTTCATAATTTCCTGTCGTTCTGAGAGAGAAATCCAAGATTGGGCTTAGAAGGTCTTATTTCCGACTCGCGTGACGCGTATGGGGGATGAAAATGTTAGAAACTCGCGTAAAATAAAAATAGATATAAAATTTGTTGGACAGGGGATCAGATTATATTATTCATATCATTTCCAGGAGCACTTATATAACAGATGTTTTATAGGAGAAAGGAATATCTCTCAGATAGCTGATAGACGTTATAAATAAAATGTCAAGACAAAAGAAGTATTTTCTATGATCAATAGCGTTGAGAAATAACCCTTCATATCTAATAAAACAAAGAAATTCTTTTGTTTACTTATTGGAGAAAAGCTAATAATTATTAATGAGGGGTTTGTCTTTGCTATGTGATTCTTGATTATGACTCACTGATGGTAAACTGCTTAGATTGAATACTTTTACAAAAGGAAAACAATTTGTTGAATACAGTGGCCTTAGAGAGCACGTATTGGAAATGTTAATAAATAATGATATGAATAATTAACAACCAAAGAGAAGAGGACCAAAAGACTTTCCCAATATTCCATTTTCTGAGTATTTTAGATACACCACACAAAAGAAGGCACGTGTAAACCGATATGTATATACAATGTAATTTATTAGCGAAATGTAAAAGATAGGTGGGAACATTGCACGAAAAGCATGTGAATTTTCTAAAGTACATATCGAACAATAGAAACTAAATTATTTTATCCAGTGATGCGCAGCCTATGGACACACAAATTAATGTGAGGCTCTCGCTTCTCTCCAAACCACAGGATATAGAAGCGTTACAACTATGGCTTCAAATTCAATTTTGAGATAGACTTGTATACGACTACTAAAACAGCCCATGACCTTGCATGAGGTCTCGGAGTGTTAAAAGTTATAGTACTTCCTTCGACTCTTCATGTTAACTTTTTTGTAAATATAATGAACATAGGACGAAAATACTGGATTCATTATGTTTGAATGTTTCCAGTAAAGAAACTTTGGTGTAAAAGTTAATGAATGGAATTTTAGATAGTGAAGTTTCTGGATGATTAGAGAATAAGCTATGAATAGACAAGGAAAATACTCAATTTGGTAAATATATGAAAATAAGAAATTTTTATAAATTGCAGGAAAATATCTTTCTGTGATATTCCGTTGCGAAAAAATCGAATTTACCTTTTTTTGACGAGTAAATTATAAAAATGAGTTCCTGTAAGTTAAGAGTGCGATGGATCGAGTAAGAAGAGAGTTGATGCACATAAGTAGAAACATTGTTTATTATAGAAAAAGTAGGCTTCCTGCTGGTTACAAAAAATTGAGTAGTATTTAAAGTTAGAATCTATGAAAGGCATTGGCAAAAGATGTAATGGCACTTGTATAGCGACTAATATTTATACAGCGCTAATATTAGCTGTTATCGGTTAGTTGTCATTTTGTTAGTATTTACAATATCGTGTACCACTATATACTAATTACCAGATAAGTCATGCAGTTCTGACCAAAGTATTTATTTTTTTGCTGCGAGACTATGCCACCCACCTACACGTCTGCATTTTGTAGAAAACCTAATAAAACATATTTCACTGACTATAAAATACAATAATATTATTAAATATATATTAGAAATAAGCTGAAACAAATGTGGAATATTCATGAATGAAGTTAGTAAAGATTTAGTTGGATAAGTACCTGAGGCAATCTAATAATCGAGTTCACCAAATAATGTCGCCGTGCCACTGTTATATAGCGGTGGATGCAAGGCATGCACCGGAGTATTGAAAACACAGAACATAGAGTAGCTTGACTAGTACATTGGTATCACTGTTATGATGTGTCGGCACTATACAGCAAGACATATTACTCCACAATGCATCTATGAACGAACTATTACGCTCGATCTAGGACACATATTATAACATAATACAACACTTCTGTCAGTCCCTTTTATTAGATCATCATTCTGTTAGCGAGGCTCTTCTATTCTAGTGATATTCATCGCGATTTGAATAATGCGAGATCAACCTTTTATGCCGGTAACACCGTATTACAGCCCCACTAGACCTATCATACCATCGAGATGTAGGACACCGGACCCTTCGACCGCGAGGCAGTCAGGTGCACCTGGAAGGAAAGACATCCCATCATTTTGCCCGGACAATGCACCCATGGGGAAACCCGCTGACCCGGGTAGAACCTGCGGTTATGAGGCGATGGTTAAGACAAGAGGGTAGCCGTCGTGTCCACAACTTAGCAAAATTACATAGTGCTACCCACGCGGCTATGAAATCAGATGATTGCTTCAACACCATGAACTTAGTTCTATTTGTGACACTCAAAACTCGAGGTTCATTGATAAAGGTGAGCGACATAAGAAATTTTGAAGTAAGGTAGATGGATGGACTTACTAAACACTGTCAGAGGAGTTTGTATTGAAACCCGATGCAACCAATAAACTTTTTGGGGTTAGGAGACCATAACCGCTTTAAAAAATCGTCATACAACCATGGCATGCCGATGCCGTAATCGGATGATAACACCACTGAAAACAGACCATACAGTAGCCATATAGCATGTGACTAGTAGAGACATACTCAGAAAGGTAAGGTAGGGCTACCGCGACATATAGGTCAAGTCAAAAGTCATACGCATTCTTCACACTTCGAAAAAACAGTGTTGTCAGGTCGGCACTCATAGATCACGGACACGAGTTATGTAACGGAAAAGTCCAATTGTAAAGCACAAGAGTCCCTAAACAAAGATTTCTGTTGGTGCTTTATTTGCAAGTTCATCTCAAGATTATCAAATGGACATAAATAGGTGAAAATTATGATTGTTAACCGGAGAGTTATGGCATTCGATCCGATATCACACTGCTAGATTAAGTGTAGGGATTGATAAGGACTCACGTGTCAAGCTTTCTTTGTTTTGTATCCACCCGTAAACAGGTTTCTGACACTTCTGCTTCTGAATGAATATACAAAAACATAAATCAGCCATTTAATGAAGGGTCATCATAGTTGACCGCTAAGGAATCTACACAACGAATATGCTGGTTGAAAAGCTCATTACATTAGGAATCATGTCAAAACAAGATCTACATAAAATATCTATACTAGTAAAGAAAACCACAGCATTGCGTCCTTATAATGATACTTCGGAGTACTTTGGTTGGGGATTCACGAAGAGTGGGTTTTCACTTGTCAATATTTAATCTTGGTTCGCAATGACCAGAAAACTCTGTCAATTTAGTGTGGTGCCGAGTTTTTGTTCAGAAAGCAAAAATTAGTGAAAATTATCTCAGTCAGCACCTATGGAATTGTTAATATTTATTGTGGAGGAAAGTTTGTTAAGTGTGGAGACTCTACGATTTGTATGCAAGTCAAAATATTTAGAAAGAGTCATGTAGAGAAGTATTTCTATATTATTTCTTTATTTAAAAATTTCGCACAGAATTGGCATATAATAGGCATGATGCAATTGTCGGGGTCAGACTGCTTAGTTTAAAACCATTTTTGTTTGATTTCCTGCATTAAGTCCGTCATAATTTGACAAAACGTACCTTGCATTTTTTTCAAAAAAATATTTGACTTAGAAATTCAAAAATTTACACCAAGTCAAACACAATTAATCAAACTACGACCATCATTTCCATAATTTAGACAAAATTCTGCATGAAACCATATAGGTCGTAATTTGTTCTACCCAAGGTTGCGGTCATCTTAGAATTTAACCTTCAGTCCGCTGCACTATAAGCAATGTGTTATACGTAATCATAGTCCCCAAAACACATATATACAAAATCGAGTGTAGGGCAACACGGACCTCCGACAAAAGCGAAGGCAGGATCAAGTGCCATTGAGGCAAGCATTCCTTCTGAACGGTCACACCCGCCGTCGAACCCGAGCGAAACAAAGTATATCGGGGTTACCGTCGTAAATTCTAATACGAAACCTCCACAGTGCTACAAGGGCAACTGAAACAAATAGTCAACAATGACTTGGTCGGATAATTCTGTAATCACAAACAGGTCATTATCGTAGAAATTTTCGCGAATGATGAACTTTAAACGAGATTCGTTATAATCCTGTTACATCAACTTTTTTAGTTAGTATTGCCCTCCTTAAAAGGCATGGCATGCCCTTACGTATCGAATCAACTGAGAGACATACACACATAAAGCAGGTGATAGGGTACATTACTAAAAGAAAACAGACAGTCTGACGATTGCAAAGTCTCCAATAGCTCTTCTCTCTTCCAGCATCCAAAACCTACAGCTGAAAATCAGCAACCAAGCTTTTGTAGTCTTTCAGAATCACTCGATACACCCTCCATGTAAGTTTAGCGATGATTAGACCAGTCATAATTTACATATAACCATTGTAGTACACCTACTCCAAAAACTTCAGCCAGCACCAACGTCTTTATCTTCCTCCAGCATCAGAAGCCTATGGCTCAGATTCATCATTTAAGTCTATGTATTCCTTAATTCTTCCCAAAAGCATCATCCATGCACGTTTGGGGAAGATAGGGCCAGTAATAGTTAACATAGGCATCAATGCACACTTACTCCAAAAACTGAACCAATATGGACGCCGACGTATGGGTATAGCATAAGATCCCCCCCCCCCCCCCGACTGCGCTCGGTGAGGCAAAAAGGAATTCAAATGTTGCTTTACTTGTTTATGAAATTTCCAAAACACTGGACTTCATTCAATTTGATTATTGAAATCCAACTTCGGGAACATACAGCTCAGGTGGATTTTTTAATGCCCACTTTCCATTTTGGGTCGGCTAATTGGAATCCCAGTGGGCATTTGAAGTGAACATTTACATATATGTTGTACAGTTACAAAACACTGTGTTCAGTGGACAATTAAATACCCACTCTGAAAATGGTCACAGTGGCCAGTGGGCAAATCTGAGCTGTACTGTACTGTTCAACGTAGATGTAAACAGTTGTCTCCTCATTAAGAAATCTATAAAAATTTCACGTGAAAAACATGCAGGTTCCATTGTAAAACATGCAGGTATTCTCCCGTGTAAAATATGCTGGTATTCTCTATTGTTAAATGCAATTTTGCAAATTAAATACTAAAGGATTGGATGTTTTGTGTTTTATACACTTTGATGATATAATGGTATAACCCATATCCAGTTTTCATATTATAATACAATGTATATCATCGTCCGTTGAAATATTGCAATATACAGGTATATCGCTCAACATTCACCAGTATGTATCCCCATGTGTGTCTGTAAGTGTTCATTACGAATGAATGTCTCCCCACAGACATCACATTTATAAGGTTTGTCACCGGTATGTTTCCTCATGTGTGTCTGTAAGATTTGACTTCGCGTTGAATGTCTTCCCACAAACATCACATTTATAAGGTTTATCACCAGAATGTACCCTCTTGTGTTTCTGTAATTGTATAAGGTTTATCACCACCAGTATGTGTTCTTATGTGGTCCTTGATCTGATCTGTCCTTTTGAATGCCTTCCCACACACATCACATTCATAAGGTTTATCACCAGTATAAATAATATAGGGTACCAATTTTTATGCACCAGATGCGCATTTCGACAAATTATGTCTCTTCAGTGATGCTCAAACCGAAATGTTGGAAATCCGAAACATGAAAGTAAAACTTTATAAAAGTGATCAATGTAGTGCCAAAAGATTGGGGCCAAAAACTTCGAAGGATCAGAGCTATGCCTGAGTATGTATCCTCATGTGTCTCTGCAAGTTTCCTGTCTGACTGAATGCCTTCCCACAGACAGCACATTTATACGGTTTATCACCAGTATGTATCGTCCTGTGTTTCAGTAATGATCCCGTTTCACTGAATGCCTTCCCACACACATCACATTTTTAAAGTTTATCACTACTATGTATTTTTCTGTGTCTATGTAATGACCCTGTGTCAGAGAATGCCTTCCCACAGACATCACATTTGTAAGGTTTTTCACCCGTATGTATCCTCATGTGTGTCTGTAAGTCTCCACTAAATCTGAATGTCTTCCCACAAACGTCACATTGATAAGGTTTTACACCAGTATGTATCCTCATGTGTCTCTGTAATGATCCTGCCTCACTGAATGACTTCCCACACACATCACATTTATAAGGTTTATCACCAGTATGTGTCCTCATGTGTGCCTTTAAGTGTTCATTAAGTTTGAATGTCTTGTCACATACATCGCATTTATAAGGTTTATCACTAGTATGTGTCTTCTTGTGTCTTTGTAATACTCCCGTCTCATAGAATGCCTTTCCACAGACATCACATTTATAAGGTTTATCACCTGTATGTATCCTCATGTGTGTCCTGAATATTCCACTAAATCTGAATGACTTCTCACAAACGTCACATTTATAAGGTTTATCACCAGTATGTATCCTCATGTGTCTCTGTAATGATCCTGCTTCATTGAATGTCTTCCCACACACATCGCATTGATATGGTTTATCACCAGTATGTATCTTTTTGTGTCTCTGTAATGACCCCGCCTCTATGAATGCCTTCTCACACACATCACATTTATAAGGTTTATCACCAGTATGTATCCTCATGTGTGTCTGTAAGTGTTCATTACGAATGAATGTCTTCTCACACACATCACATTCATAAGGTTTGTCACCAGTATGTATCCTCATATGTGTCTCTAAGTTTGAATTCGCACTGAATATCTTCATACAAACATCACATCTAAAAAGTTTGTCATCAGTATGCACGCTCGCGTGTGTCTGTAACGATTGTGTATGACTGGATGCCTTCCCACACACATTACATTCATTGGGTTTTTCATCAGTACGTGTCCTCTTGTGTTTCTTTAAGTTGCCTGTGTGACAGAATGCTTCCCCACTAACATCACATATATAGGGATTTTCAATATGCATTCTCAAATGTCTCTGTAAGTTCCCTGTGCAATTGACAGTTTTCCAGCTGACATTTTGTTTATTAGGCTCCTCACCTGTGCGTGTCCTCATGTGTGCCTCTAACATTTTGTTTTGGTTAAACATCTGAAAAAAAAGAATAAAACTAGACGTGTTCGTTTGACACAAATGTGTAGTAAAGTCCAGACACCCCTATTGAATTCTTATATTTAACGAGAGATAACTCCTTTTTGTTATTCCAGAGTTATGGGTGCGCATCAAATGATACGTGTGTCTGCAACTGAAAATACAGTAAAATACCTGTATCTCGAACATGGTTTATCTCGAATACCCCGGTTATGTCGAAGTCGACGGCCGGTCCCGGCCATTTTCCCTATATAAATGATTTTAAAAACTCCTGATATCTCGAATACAATTATCTCGAATACCCCGCTTGAATGTCGAAGTATTTTTCAGGGTCCCATGCCCTATTTCACCTGGTTTATCTCGAGGTGAGTTAATTTTCCGGTCTGCTTACCATACCTGGCCTACCTCAAATCACGTGTTTCATTGCCCGCGGCTGTAGAAACTAATGATAATTTCCCACGAATTGCCTTTTTCCAGGTAGACCGCTGGGTTGCGAATAATTATATAGTTAACAGCTTGTGGTAACCGGTGCACTTTTTTAAAAGCTCGCCGCCAATTACCGACCTAAGCGCCGAATTCATCAAATATCCTCCATGCATCCAAACACCAAAAAAATGTTTGAAGATCAATTTGGATATTCATCGAACCCCCGGATATCTCGAAGTTTTTCCGGAAGTCCCTCCGACTTTCGAGATAGAGGTATTTTAATGTAACTACATGCATTGATAAAAAGTTGCAATGGGGTTTTATTGCGAATTTTTGTACAAACAATAAATTCCATTCTGCACATGTCCTTAGTTCACACTTGAATTTTAAATGCAAATGGGTTAGGAACTTAGGATTAGTATATTTTATTTTTTTCTTCAAAGGGTTCATCCTCTCTCCAGGGATAATATTTGTGGATTAGGCTGAATGATCCTCTGATGAATGACCTTGCTTCCATCTTGTCCACAAGGTTATGAACAAACACCAGCCGCACAGCAGTGATGCTATATCCGCAACTAGTTGAGAGGGGATAAAAATTCCTGACCGAACAACATGCATATATCATTATACCTTTCATAATAAAATATTGTATCTGAAATACTCTATTGATAACAGTTAACCCATAAATTTATTTCAGTAGAGTCTGATAGTCTTACATATCAACCATCTGTCTTTTGAATCTACATTTGATTTCAATGTTGTTTTATGTTCTTTGTTTTATAGCTTTCATAAAGCTTAAGTATACAATGTTGGTGTATTAAATTCTCAATGAGAAGGATTTGAATCTATGAATAAGCAAGAGGCCCATGGGCCACATCGCTCACCTGAATACAATGTTTCATAGAGAAGAGCAGATGTTTGGGGGATTTACAATGTGCCAAAATTTCAAATTTATGGACGAAATCTAACCTGTTATTTCACTAACCATTTTAAAGAAAAAAAATAATAAAATAAAAAAAAATAACCAAAAAAAAAAAACAAAAAAAACAAAAAACCAAAAAAAAAAAAAAAAAAAAACCAAACAAATAAAAAAAAACCCAAAAAAAACCCAAAAAACTAAATAAAAACAAGCATTCTTAAAGTATTGCATAGCAATACATAGTCCCTACGATTACAAAAATTATTGGGCTGCAACAATATTCTAATTGCATTATATAGGCTATATCGATCATATTTATCTAAAGCCAGGATAGAACAAGGACCACAACTCAGCGAAAAATGAATTGATCGAAACCAAACTCGAAATTGATCTGTAACTTGGTATGGCAAAGCAATGTACCAAATATCAAATGAATTTCCTCAAGCAGTGAGAAAAAAGGGCGGAAAACTGATAATTTATGAACCTTGCTAAGTCCAAGGGCCATAACTCAGTGAAAGATAGATTGATCGAAACCAAACTCAAACTTGATCTGTAGCTTGGTATGGCAAAGCAATGTACCAAATATCAAATGAATATCTGCAAGCAATGAGAAAAAAAGTGCGGAAAACTTATTTACCGGACTGACGGACAAACAGACGGACGGACGGACAGAGTGCAAACCTAATGTCCCTTTCGACTTCGTCGGTAGGGGACTAAAGAAAAAACAAACACAAAACCCACCGCACGATTTCTTCACGGATCGCTGGTGATGGGCGGAGCTTACCTACCGTAATTGTTATTTACCTGGAATTCTGCCTTACCAAGGGATCTTGCTTTTGATATACACAGTAAGTGTTCCAGGGCTCTCTGTACTTAAACAATGGCTAAAATGTTTGTATAATGGTGGTATCCCTAACAATAGCTACACCCTTTCCCTCTTTGGTCAGTGTATCAATGTAAAGGCAAAGATAACGAACAGTGATCAATCTCGTAAGTCCTAAATAGAATACAAAAACAAGAGTTGGGCAAACACGGACCCCTGGACATACCAGAAGTGGGATCAGGTGCCTAGGAGGAGTTAGCATCCCCTGTTGACCGATCACACCCGCCGTGAGCCCATAGTCTTGATTAGGTAAACGGAACAATCTGTAGTCAAATCAGTGAGTGAATAACGGCCTATTGTTACAATGGTTATGAAACACATCAGACAGCATTTGACTCAATGTCAGATCATATTGGTAAACTAAATTGTTATAACGACCATAGAATTTACTGTTAACGTGACTGTTGAAACCCCTGTGACAACAACTTGTCTGTAAGTAGCCTGCCTTGATTCAAAAAACTGATCGTACGCAGAACAAAGCTCTGCGTATGACATAAGTTGAGAGACATCACACACCAATGACCATATATTGCGACATAAATATGGGAAGTTGACGATACCAGAACTAGTGTGCATTGTTAATACGAATTATTTCAATAAGTTTTGTTTTAGGAATTAAGGTTGATGCATTTCATATCTGGTTGCGTGTAAGTTATTAAATCATAATACATGTATATAGACAAGAAAAAAAGTGCTGTATTAAATTGCATTGTTCAAGGGACATTTTTGGAATTTGGAAATTATGGACAAATAATTGTTTTCAAAACTCTGGATTATTGGGCTTACTCAAGATCAAAGGAACACAGGTGATTATGGGCCGTAATTGTTATCAAAACATCTATCAGGGGTTACTGAAGACCTTGGTCTCGGCAAGTGTCAATCCATCAGGATACAGGTAATATTAGTGGGCGTTAACATAAAAATTGGGTCTTTAAAGATTAATGAGATAGACAGAGCCTAATTGAAACAGATGGTTTTTTTTACCTGGAGTGACCAGGTCCTGCCCAGGTGTTAATTGATATACACACAGAAATACACAGGAAAAGGAACATGTTTGAAATCTACCGGTCCATTGTTTGGGAATAAAAGTAAATGAAATAAAAATTTCAAATGATGAATTGGATCTAAAAATATTACCTACTTCATTGCTTTTACGTTTGAATAGTTTGAGGACGTTAGCTCACGGTACTGAAATCTATAAAACTCAAAGTTTACAAAGTGTACAGTCTTTTTCTATTGCTAAGTTTTACTTTTTATACAATCACTGCCAAGTCCCACGTAAGACATGTATGGTGTATTTTTCATAATATCGTGATGATACCCCGATATTCTAGGACATCAAGTTTTTTTCTTAGTCTCTTATTTTTCAGAACTCCTCAGGTGTGTTAGCAAATTTGGTTTATTTTAAACATTTATCTTGTATTAGAAAACTAAGAAAACAATGACAATCTCTTAGGAATAAGTTTTCTGTGAATTTGGAAGAAATGATGGAGTTAAATTATAAAGACAAAGTTAACAGATATAAAGAAAATAATAAATAAATGGAGTATGAGGAAACTCACCCAATTGGCAGGTTAACAGTTATTAAAATTTAATCATACCTACTAAACACTTGATTCTTACCCTACCAAATCCCAACTCTGAATTTTTGAAAATGTTTGAAATAGAAATGTATCAATTTCTATGGAAAGTAAAATACATAAGATAAAGAAAAATATTAATATCCAAGATTATAGATATGGAGGTCTTAAAATGATAGATTACACAGATTTCATTTCTGCTTTGAATCAAGTTGGATTAGAAGGCTTCTTCACTCGGACGCGAATTGGGTAAAACTGTTGAACGCTGAAATAAAAATAGATATTAAAAATTTGTGGACAAGGGGATCAGATTATATTTCATA
>CAJDSM010034158.1:90-14877 GCA_903981925.1 Ostrea lurida
CAACTTAGAATGAGCGTATACATCGTATTACATAAAGGTACTCCAATCATATCAAACGAAATCAAAAAAAGCAGACGAGCACACCAGTGTTCAAAGCAAAACACACGTGTTGAATCAGCAGACTACAATTCACTGATGATGGTCAGAAGCCCTATTGCTAATGTTACCATAAACTACAAGTCGGAATCACTGATATTTGAACGGAGAGAATAAATCTGGTTAAGAAGAGCCTCCGTTACCTTGTACAAATCACCGGAAGCTGATTTGGCAGACGCCATACCATCTCGCCACTTACATACACGGAAAAGACACCCACAAGACGACAACACCCACAGGAAGCGTGATGTATTCATTGTTTCAAAAAACAACTGACAATCATAATATTAACTTTTCACCGAAAGAAGTAAACAAAATGCGCAACACCTCCACCAAAACCACAGGAAACCTGAATAAATCTAATTTGCTGCCAAGGCACTTACCAACAGAGACTTATAAATTATACTCGGAAACTGAAGTCTCAAGTGATGTCTACCAATTCTCGAGTTGACAGAGAAAATATGCGCAACATATGAAATGCTGACGCCCTAGATATTGATGTCCGGCCCACCAATAATTCTCCCAATTCGTTCTCGTAGAGAACATGATGACTTGCTGTCAGAAACCGATAATCTAGACGATGAGAATTACTCATGTACTACTCATTGCTACTTATTACAACGTGAGCACTGTTTTCATGCGCGACTATGCGAGAAGACATACAAGACAATGCGAATATTTTGACCGTTCACTAGAATTTGAGTCTATAGCATCAAGTCAAGGTCTTCTTCTCGCGAAATAAAGTTCAAATACAGTAGTAATTCAAATACACTCCGAAAGATATATCGCTTATTACGAGCACGGGGTAATTAGTGTCACACCATGACTGCGTACAATCAGTACGTCACTGTCTCATTACTTCTGATATCGTATTCACATTAGAGGAGTGATCCGATTATACAGATACTGGAAATCCTTATCACACCTCCATCTCAGCGACCCTTCCTCTGCTACCTCTTGGTCACCGATGTCAGTGCTCCTGATCCTTTAAACCTCGTCCACAAAAGTTCTTGCTCTCGTTCCCTCCGGCATCCCGATGAGAAGCAAACGGGTTCCAGTTTGATGCGAGAAGTCAGATGTGCTCTATACTCCTGTAATAGCAAAATCAAGTACGTCAACGTGAGAAAATTCGAACAAACTTGGACATCTTGTATCTAGTCCGGACCTAAGTGAGCATAACGGGTATAGTGAGATTTGTCGATAAATCGCACCTGGCGAAATGGAAGAATTTCACAGGTTATCTATCTGTCTACATACTTAACTGCCCAAGACACACTATTCAAAATTTCAAGACCGTTATGTAGGATACCTGTCTCACAGACCAGTAAACGAGAAAAATATATCTCTACATGCAAGACGATATACAATTCATAGTTTAAGTGTACACTCATTTAATAGACCGAATCGGTGATGAAGTTGCGCTCGTCCCTCATTTCATTATAGAAGTGCGGAATTCAGCTACTCCCATGGCGGACTCTACGTCAACATAAAGAACAATCTGTGTTGTTCTAGCCAACAGTGGCACACCCAATAGTTCGACTCAATATTCGATAGTGACTGTTCAGAGAAGATTCGAGGGATCAATACTCTTCTTTTTAGATCCTTTCGACGGACAGAATATGAATTCTTAGCTGGGACACAATAGTCTGAGCAGCAAGATCAGGTAGCACCAGTATTGAATGGGTGTACTTGGCCATTATAAGTAAATTTTTGATGTTCTGTACTTTTTCATGCATTACGTGTTGAGATTATCGAGTGAATTAAAAATATACATTGTCAGCAACAGTTCGATGGTTTATTATTCAGCCTATTATTCTTTTTCACTTATGCATAAAGTCTGAGCGAGAAATTCAAGTTCTACTTCAAGTGCTAAATTACTGGCTGCCCTCTCTAACTAAAAAATTTAATAACCCAATGGAAATTAGAACTCCTAACCCCAAAAAGCATCCGACCCTATATTACTCGTCCACTTTTTAATTTACCGCACCGCTAGCAAGAGTAGAGAGAGTTGGATTAATTTAATTTGATAGTTAAGAATCCCTCTGTATTTCTATTACAATAATGTTTTCCAATATCCATTGAATATATAAACTTTGAGTTAAATGTGCTATGGTGTGTATTTATTAATTTTTCCGGTTGAGTATCCTAATATGAGAATGGTACAAATCATATAATACAATGTAGTCCATTTTCCATACCTATGCACAGGTAACGTATGTTTTTTGAGCAGATAGGCTCACATATGTCACTCTATATTTCACACAGTAGACATGCTACTCCGATCAGTCATGGTGCTAGTGTCAATCTCTATACGAGCGCCTTTTATTTTTCGTTACATGATCAATGTCGTGCTTCTGAGATGTGTCTCTAGCGTGTAATTTTATTCACCTATGATCACCACTTATAACCTTACGCAATTGAGTACTGTTACACGCTTAGAGTACCGATTTCACAAGCTTCTCACATCCCTGTTGACATTACGTCAAGTGATCAACTTTGTGCCCCACAGCGATGATTCATGGGTATTGGAGTTTTCCCATGGTGAATATACTTAACTGTCCAAACTCTGTTTCTTTGAACATCAGTCTTATACTATATTTGAATATTTGCGACAGCACAGTCACAGTATGTATGTTAAACGATAACGACAAACTAGCTCGTAGTTCCACGCAAATACACAATACAGATTAGAGTTCGAGATATTTATGCAACACGCGACCTTTGACAAAAGCGAACGGCAAATCAAGTCCATGAGGAGTAAGCATCCTCTGCTGGACCGTCACCACCCGCCGGAGCCCGTACTTCGAAACAAATTGTAACAGAGTGGTTTACCGCAGTCGTCAAATCATAGTACGAAGAAGACAGTTCGAACAAAGGAATGAAACAAATCAGTCACATATGACTAGATATTTGTATTTCGCAAACAAGGTCAATTCCCTGTCATAGCGTACCCGTTAGAATTTGCGAAATGATGACTTTTGTTAACTCACATTCGTTGAATAGCCGTGAGACCCCGACGTGCACCCAACATTTCTGATTGCATGTACAGCTTGAGTTGCCCTCGCTCTTCAACTAGACTACACTCAACACTGCAGCTATTGCCCCTTGTCACGAATCGCATCAACGCCAAGATACATAACATCTATCGCAATCAAGCAGCTGGATAGTGTACATTACTACATATAGTATAACGCGAAAACTTGAATCTTCAGATTGCATAAAGCTCTAAGAGCGTCTCGCTATTTTCATTTATCCAAATGTAGTTGGCAGTCTACGCGCATATAGAAAATCACTATTGAGTCATAATAAACTATGCCAAAATTATGAAGCACATACTCAGCGATCGTCTGTTGGTGTCCAAATTTCTCATTATCCGAGTATCGGGGCGAGAAATTACATCGACAATAGATCATTATCTGCTAAAATTATGATTGTTAAGTATAAGACAGCGAGTCTCAATTACTAGTACTATCAGTAAGGTTGAAGGACACCGTCAAGTTTATTGTTTTATCAAAACCTACCCCACGTTGATCAGACCCCCCAATCTTATCTTCATGTCTCTAGCCTTTTCCTTCATGCACAGCTTTCCCAAGCGTCAACTTCTTACTTTAACTTTTAGGTCCCGTGTATAGTCACACCAAACTTCATTGCTTAGTTCTGCATGTTCATTCTTTTCAACACCTGATAGCAGCAAGCTCTACTCATAGTAGTTTCTCATTAGTCTCCCTGTTACGTTGCATCTCATCTCTTCTTTCGAGTTAGAATCTACAGTCATCACCAACGAGTCGGACCTCTGCCCCTCTTAGATGAGTTTGAGAATAGTGTTGGTACAATAATCTTCCAGCTCAGCGTCTATTTCAGACTGTTGTGTTTGCTTCATTTTGTGCTGTCTACGCAGCCCATTGGAAGAGATAATCCATAGGACAAATGCTTACTCACTCCACACTCTTCCTGCTCTCCTAGTATGCCTCACTTCCGTATCTAATCTGTGAAGATTCGCCTAGAAGATACTTTTGAAGGTATGTTGTAGACGACATTTCACAAGTGACCAGTAAGTGTCCCTAGCTACGAGTCACCCAATCAATGCAACTGGGTAGTCTGAGAATCTACCCGTTAGATTCTCATTCTGGTGCAGAGAGGGTGAAGTAAGATGTGGCACTATCACAGAATGGTTTCGGCACACAACCTTATTGCTAAGATTCTTGTTTCCCTCGCTGCTGTAGTTGTCGGTCTCCTACCAACTCGCAGCAGAACGCAGTTAATTACTGAAGTGGCAATAACTCCTCATATTGTGAAGGAACTCAAGAGAATTCCAGTTTACTCATTAGTGCAAGATGCTTAACCAAGTTCCTTCCTATCCAACCATCTAACCCAAAGCGAAGCTCACCTTCTCCATTATGGTAGGGACCGTCCTATGTGGTATGTTCGTAGAGGTTCCAGCTTCATGCAGCATTATCCTCAACGAGCTCTCACACCTCCCAGTATGTATCCCCGGTCAACCCACGTCACTGACTACTTCCCTTAAGATTTATTTGCAAACAAATAATGAAGTATCTATTTCAGCATACATTGAGTCAGGTCTTGCGAGAAGCCGAATTGGTCTTTATTTTAGCATATCCTTTTATTAGAATCGAAATCACTTCAGATCAAGAAGACTATGAGTATCTCAAAAGTTTCAGAAGTCCATAGGCGCAAGTTGGTTCCCTCTTTGATTAAGGCTCTTCTCTTGTTTTGAGTCCACTTCGATCATAGCCCTGTGCGAGAATGTCTGTTCTTCTCAGTCCTGGTACTAGGGCTAAATAACTGAGCAATCTCACTTGAGAAAGTGCTTTCTCATTTTTGTTCTTATATGTGTTACAAGACAGAAAAACTTCTCTTGTGTTGAACAATCTCTGCTTTATCTCCGATTATCTGTAAGGAGATTCTCTTACCCCAAGATTTAGAAAAACCTTTTTATTTCTTTTCTTTACTTACTCAGGTTTTGAATTAAGGCTATATCGTCGGAGCCTTCTTCCAGCTTCCTGCTTACGGGCTACCCTTAGCAAACACTTATCTTTATCGAAAATGATCTGAGATCTTGATAAGCAAAGGTTTCTGATGGTCTGAGGATTCCTTAATTTAGTCTCCTTTAGATGAAGAAACTATATTGTCTTACTACACTCAGTAAAAGTTCAGAAGACAAAGTGCACGTTCGGCCTCGCCAACTGTTAAGGTGAAACTTTCCGTTATACAGGCTAAGCAATCTACAAAAAGAGTAGCTCTTTTCCTCTTTGGTGGTCCTTCTTTTCACTCCAGAAAAGAAACGAAGTTTCATTGAAGGAGGAAACAAAGTGGTTGACTCAGAGTAACCATTCTCTAACCGCAACCTTGGTAGTTGTCAATATGGTTAGGTATACTGTATCCTATCATGTCTTCTACCTAGGAAGATTGCCCCCTCGTACATTACTGACAAAACACAATTACAGAGGCTTTTCGAATACCCTCTCCTTTACTCACAAATTCCAGTAGGGGAGGTTATCTCAATTTTCCTAAATCAATATGGAAAACCATAGTTACTCTCAGATTGTTGGAGTTCTGTAAAACAAAACGTTAATGTGCGGGAAACCCAGTGGGTTGTTTGGTTTCACTTGCTTGCATATTTAGGCTAAGCATTGTTTAACGATGCATAAGCCATCTTGCACTCAATTTTTCACCTGTAAGATCGTGTGAGCTTCTATTTAACATTTCTTCTATTTTAGGTTTTTTTATATTGATATTGTCATAACAAAGACAATTACTATGGCATCTGATTTTAAAATCTGATATTATGAGGATGTTTTGTACGCCTCAAACGGTTCAAGATCGAGACAGGGCAGAGCTTGTTGTGTTTAGCTTCTCTCAGTTTAAATTGAACCTTCACATGCGTTTTCTCCAGTTTTCCTTTTCACTTACACAAGTAGTCACAAAGACGGAGACTACCAGTAGATATGAATGTTTTCTTCTTAATACAGGAAATAAGATCGTCTAATGAATCGGTCAATTATTTTAAGCCAGTGAGACATACCGTGTCTTCAATAGTAGAGATCTGGATTTCTAATTCTACTGTAATCTTCCTCTGTATAGCCAATACGCAAACAGGTAGGGAATTAAGACCTAGCACTTGTCCAAATCCTCTATTTCGCATATGTTTCTATAGTTCTGATTCCACCTTCTAAAATCTTCAACTACAAATCTGCAGATAAAGCATCATCTTAAGGGCAAAATTTCTGTTCAGCAACTTCATATATTCCCATTATATTAATCAATTTATGTGTGACTACCCCTTCACCGATGATTAGTTACATATGGTGCTATTTTCCATTTTCACTCATGTTATTGTCTCCTTCCTCACGAGGCCGCCATTTATTCTTCGAGCGTTGTTTGATGAACAAAGGCTTTATCATGTCAAGACACTCTATGACACTTTCTCCGAGACCTTATCTACAGACTCATCTGATTCATTCTACCGAAGTGTCTATTCGCGAATCTCGTCTCTTGAATTCTTTTTCATCTTCGAGACCCTTATTGGTCCCTAACTCTGCACCGATTTATTTTCTTGTCAATTTGGTAAAGCGGCAGCGCTTTTCCAGAGACATCCTCGCCGAATTCATCCAACAGCACTAATCTCTGTGTCATCACAACTGATTCTTTCTTCTTGTCGATCTTCCTAGTAGCGTCTTTCCCTATGGAATACAAATCTTGATATGATCGACATCTTAACAAGACATTTGTTAGAGGAGAACGATACGCCGACTTTCAATATACGTGTAGTGGTTAACTACACCTTCACTCTTAGGAAGTTAAATTTTTACAATTTATCAATTGAACTTTCAATTACAGTTGTCATTTTCATCAAAGAACAATACAACCAAGTCATCCCTGTCTCGCATAATTGTCTCAGTTATACGAGGTTCCCTTATAATCTCTTTAGCACGATGTTTTTCGCGTCAATGGGTTCGATTAGACACATTCATAACTCTCCATTTCATCTTCATACCATAGATTGGCATCCCGTCTTCTAGTAGAATCTAAGGGCAATATCCAACAATTCACTATAGGATGATTCTTCAGGACATTGTCCACCACATATTCTTTGGTAGACTGTCTGAACGAGAACGTTTTGGAAAGAGCCAAAGTGATCTGATCCTTTCCTTTTCACAGGATGCTCCAACCTCGTGGGTGCTTATCTGAAGGTCTTTCTGAGTCTTCACGGTTTGGCCCAGATCTTAGAGATAGAAGATCAACTAATATCTCAATTTCCGAGTAGAAATGATAAGAGCAGCATTCTCTGGTGCTTCTCTTGCTCTAGTATTATCAGTAGCAAGTTATACTGCGTGCAAACACCCTAAGCTCACTCTTTTGTTCTCACTTGAATAGACGAATCCTCGACAACAGTCTGAAAAAAGAGATAACTCTCAAATTGTTCACTCAGTTCTGCTTCAATCGAATTATAAATTGTGTGGTATCTTCTTCTCATCTCTATGCAGACACTTCAGCTACATTCTTTAAGTTCGGTCCATGTCCCAGAGTGGTATAGATCCTACATGTACTACGACACGACTTTGCGTCAATACGAAGATACTATCTAGGACCAACAGGAAGGCTTCTGTGAATACAGACATGGAACATTCTTCTCAATCAGTTTTTATGTGCTATGCCTGACTTATAACACTCACTTGCAGGGCCAATCCTCAAGCTTAGATTAAGGAATCATTAAATTGCAACAGTTATGCTCGCAACTTCAAACTTATCAAGTTCGCGTCCGATACCAAGAATCAACATAAACTTATGTAGTAGACAACATGAATTTGCTCATTGGAAGAGATGCATGTTCTGGTTATGTATCTTATTCTCCCTCCATTCGAGATTTTTTCTCGTTTAGAACCACTACTGTGGAAAAAGAGCTATGCTAGTCAAGTCAATTGTACTGTAATGTCTGTATTGCCCCACCCTTGACAAGCTATATTTCTTTTATTTCGCAGATCTTTCTTCAAATACTAGTCTTGCTTGTCTCTCTGCCTTCATGTTTTACTATACCCTAGTAGTATAAGACAGTATATGCGCTAATCTATCAACTTCGCAAATTCAAGTGGTACTCGGAATATTTCACTATCCCGCGAATGCCTACAACTAAATTCTTACAGTTCTCGCCATCTCTCAATAACTTGGAAATGTTGGCGCCAGTCATCATGTCTTATTTCCTTTGGCGAATAGTTTCAAAGAGATGCTTTTCTACTCGAAGCGTTCCAGCGAGCCAACAACTTTCTCTTCCAAGCAGCTCAGAGATCAATGCTAAGCGTATACTATCGTGTCCTAACGAACATGCTTAAGTGGACAATATTCTGTAGGTTGCGTTGTAATGAGAAACAAGAAATTATCCTTTCAAATATCTACTTTTCTGAGCCTGGTATGACATTGCCTGAAATTTTTTTTTATTCCAGTCTCTATTTTAAAAATGACAGGAAATAGTTTGTCTATCTATATTTCTACTTAAGTAAAGGTTATTCGTTGCTGCTTATTGATCCAAGTATACTGATCACTTGCTGGAGAAGCGTCTTCCCTGTTATTATGGGCACTGGAGAACTTGAAGTATATGATTCGTCCTAAGAGCATTGATGAGTTGTGAACTCCATCCTGGAATCCTAAGTTTAGGTTTCTCATATCATCTATTTTAAAAACCTTTTCCTTTATGAAACCAGTCTACGAATAGAAAAACTGATACGAGTATCCTTACTGGATCTAAATAGTATGTTTATCTCCACTGCACATTACCTTACAGGTAGAAGAAAGAAAAGTTGCAATGCCAAGCACTTCATATCTCTCGCTTCTTGTCTTCGTTTGTTTGGCGAGTATGTGATTATAATAATAACTAGAGTCTTCATCTATTTGTCGTACGCAAAACCATCAGATTCCTAGTACGAGTTCAGAACCAATAGTCATTCCTGCTTTGCCCTATATCGATTCTGCGTTCTAAAACTGCTTGTCCTGTCAGGCTTTGCTTATTTATCTTCAAAGAACTCGTAGTCTTAGACCTGAGGCTAATACTATGGCTTTATATTCCTATGAAAATGAGAGTTTCAGATTTATTCACCATACTAAAACCTATATATCAAAAAACTTAGGATTTTGCAAAAGTAACGACCAGTAAGCTTTTTACAAGTTCTTTCTGTGATGAGAGAAACTCTTGTCATTGTATCACATCACAACAAAGCCCAGCCCGAAGTGAGAACCCATAATTGCGTACATCTTTGACTTCTGATTAACATTAATGTCATTACATTTTAGAGTGAAGCTATTTGTCTGCACAGATTTCTGCACGATGAAACTAAAAACATTCTTGTCACTTCTCATTACTTAGAGACCCCTATCTCTTTCAGCTGAGGCATATTACCCAAGAACCATTAATACGGCTAAAAGAAAACAGATTCGTTCTCATCCTCATCTGTCATCCGTCACTGAGTTTACAGCTTTCACAGCTAGGGATCTCTGTAATTTTATGCCTCAATAAAATTATATAGATGGTAATGTATTTGTCATAATTAGGAGATGAAAATAACATTTTGAAATAAAAGAGGATTTATATAATAACATTATCTAACTACTAACGCAATGCATGATATATAAAGAGTCCCTCCCAACCCTACCCCTCATTCTTTCTAGTCTATAGGTCTATCTTTGTGTCACCTGTGGAGAACTCTAAAATATGGACAAGTAATAGAGTTGATTCATTTTGAGTAGCACTAGGTAGAAGGTCATTCCAATTGAGCGTGTTATTTTAGTTAAGTGAAATTCCTCTGGCCTGTTTGCCTTCGCAGCATGACATTGCTCAGAATTGTATGATGTATAAAGTAATCTAAGTTAAGTTTTGTATGACACCTTATCAATATGAAAATTTCACTTCTTACAAATTTCTCAAATGAAATCGCTCACACTTTGCATCTGACGCATTTGAAGATCATAAATTAAATTTATTCATTTCGTTAAATATTTCACTCAATCAAAATAGTAATGCGATTATTTTTTATGTTTTAATTTTACATTACTGTATGTATGACTAAAATATTAAAAACGATTCCCATTTACATCAACTAAATGTACTTTTTTCATTATACCACATCTGGCGATGTTCAACCAATGGACAAATACTAGAGTATGGCATCATTGTACGAGTCAAAATTAACACCTTTAACCACGTTTTATCCTAAATTACAAATAAAAGATTCAGTATACACATGCTAATTATATAGTCTCATTCAATATTGTACTTGTACCATTGTCATTTTCCATTTAATTCGTATTGTTATAAATGCAAAATTAAAATTTGAAACAAGCTAATTAATATTCTAGGCATTCACCCATGACAGATCGAAACTTTTGCGTCAAGAAAATACTAGTCATTATGATACATTTAGTGAAGACCTCATGAATATATTTTCAACACATTATCGGTCCCTCTATTTAATTCTATATATATGGGACACATTTGAATGACTGTATTATTTTATGAAAATAAGTAGCATAGTTATCAGTATCCTATTACATCGTCGTGCATGTCAATACATTATATGATGAAATCTCTTCCCAAATTTTCACGACATTTTAGAGACAACATGTAATAAAGATTAAAAGTACATCAATAGAGTGCGCTGCGAGTAATAAGGATATTTATATCATCAAGTCTATAGTTTTTTTTAGTGAATTACTTTTAATATTTTGCCTTAAGCATCAGACAGATGTTACTATGTGTTTAATAAAAATATTCGAACTAGTTTTATACGACATCTATACCTCATCTTGACTTATTTTATTAGTATACGGACTCATATTCTTTTAGTTTGGTCCCCCCACCACTCTTTATCAATTTTCACAGCTGTGCATGATCCAGAGTATGCCTGACTTTTGATATTTTTGTCAATTACTTGAACAACAACCCTTTGTAATCACGTTGCGCAGTATTCGATTTTCATTGACTTCGAATTTAGTAATTGACACCATGCTGCTATCCAAACCACAAAACTGAGTGCGGATATTCGATTGATCTCGGTAAGTCTGGTATCACCAACGTACCCAAACTTATAGGCACGACTCGATATTACGATTGATTTGGTAAGTTTGGGCACCACGTAACAGTATAGATCGATATTGTGATTGATTTGGTAAGTTTGGGCATCACGTAACAATACAGATCGATATTGTGATTTGGTAATTTTATTGAGATGTTTCACATCTATTCTTTTTTTTAACATAATAGGACAATAAATTACAAAACATCCAGATAATACACATAACTTGTACAAAACATAACAAATTCCATGTGAATTATCACTCATGCATTACATACATTAAGATTTTAAATATATAGAAAACTTGATTTAACAACATTTTACAGTTCCCTATATCAGTGTTGTGTGGTTAATACAGAGTACGTCTTCTGACCGTGATTAGAGGGAAAACTGGCACACTGTCTCATAACCATTTCAGAACAACTATTCAGATATACAATCTATGATAACCATTCAGATATACAAGTCATGTGATAACCATTCAGATATACAAGTATCGTAAAACCATTCAGATACAACAATCATGCTGATAACCATTCAGATATACAAGTCACATGATCTACGCTATCACATTGAGTGGTTGAATATTTTATTTTTTACATAATTCATGTTAGTCAAATAATCAAAGTACCAATACCACTTAAGTTTTTCATACATAAACTTATGGGGAAAAAAAATAAACAGCAAATGTGTGCTATAATGAGCAATATTTTCTTTGCAAGCAGTTTGATACAAACTGGAACGCACCCCCAACTTCCCGATTTTTTTGTTTTATAAATTACAACACCCTGGCATACAATTCCCAAGATGTTGTGTGTAATGAACGTAAGATAAGCCATATCCCACAGCTTGAGAGTAAGACAGGTGGACGGACATTTTGGAAATTTGACTCGGAGCCAGGAATACAGACAGATTTTTACAAAGGAAAATCACCACAAATCTACCGAACACAAAGTGACAGGATTTCATTAAAACTGAGCACGCCTGAAAGTGGCATTTAGAGAACCCATTTCATGAAAATAAAACTTTTTTTATATGATTAAGTCTGAAAGAGAATACACTACAAAACATTCCATTTACTCTCAACAAAGTTTGAAAATAAATAAGTGTAACTACACTCCCCCCCCCTCGTCCATTGAGAGGGCACTGAGCAATGAAATTATAGTACATTTCTGTACATTAAATAATAAATACTACCAACAAATGACAATGCTGTGATACTCTATTACCCATGTCAGTGAATGTGGTTTTGTAAGTGGTTGTGATAAGGTGTATTAATGTACAAGAGAAGCCGGACATGACTACTGGAAACACACACATGTACACGTCAAATCTCGATAAACGCCACCTTTGTTCTTTTGAATCTTTGGCGTGTATAACGAATTTGGCGATGAATTGAATTTCCGCCATTTTGAAGAAAAAATCGGCCATTTTATAGAAAAAGAATTGCCGCTGTTTTCGTGTTTGTTAAATATAATTCATATAAGATTTACTGTAATAAATTTATTTTAAAATTTTCAACATGAATAATTTCTTATAACATCAAAATCCTTTCCTTTTTATCTTTAAGTAGCAACTCAAAAATCTCATCCGTTGGCTAAAGCCATACCTAAACTGAAACATGTTTCTATAATGTAAAAATAACGCGACTACGTCTCATATTAAGTCTTGCTTGGTCTACTTAACACGTAATTACCGGGGTCTTTTTGCACGGGTGGACACTGGATAATCGATAATGACCAATTTACCGCTCGGTGACCTCAGGTACCCATGGCGGTTTATCGAGATAATTAACACTATGAAACAGACTTTTGTACTTGAAAACACCGTGGTGGATGGCGAAAGCGAGTTGCTTTTAACGAGAATTTAATACAGGAAAAACGTTCCTAGAAAATGCGGCATATAGCGAAATGGCGATGAATATTAGTGGCGATATCGAGAGTAACTGTATACACATACTAAACCGCAAACTCCCTCGAAATATACTGGGGCTAAAACATCCATTTGAATTATGAAAATTAAACATAGTTGAATTTTCTATAAAATGCATGTTAAACACTGGTATTTTTCTATAAAATACGAACCACACGTACACACGCACAAATTAGGAATTTGTTAACATCATGAATCTTTTGGTGTCTGAATATCACAGTTGGAATTCAACATGAAACACAGCTATAGCACCTTGCTTGATACAACTCAAATTCAGAAAACTTTGGTATAACATTTCCTGGGTTCAGCTTGTCTTAGCTGAAGATCTCCATACAATACTACAGTTCTACACACAAAAACACCTCTACGTAAAAACTTAGAATACACACAAATATCTCTCTCACTCTCAGAACAAAACGACAGCCGTCAGTGTGAGCGAATATTAGGATTACACAACGTCAGAATGTCTGTATAAAAATGATATGCCACATAACTCCATAATCAGATGAAGCGTACAGATAAGTTGGGTGAAGATTTACGGCCATGGAATGATGCACGAGTGCGAATGTTGACGGACGATTTGGTCGGCTGAAGTTCAATGCGATTATGATCTGGTCCATGCCAATAATCGTATATAATCTCCCTAGTTGACGACACATTCTAAACTTCCGCACCTAACTCTAGGACGCCTTGCTTGAGATTGGCACAAATTTGTCGGAGATCTGTTGAGATAGATACTTTATCGATGTGGGAGCGCTTGAGCGTCTCTCTGTGGCACGGCACCCACTTGTGAACTACGGTGCCTTCCATCCCTTTAGTCGGTGTCCAGCCCTGCCAGCCAGATTTACCTCCACTCTGTTTCCATTCCTCGTTCGGCCATTGAACATCGATTCTCCGTCCAAGGTTAATGTTCTCAAACACAAAACTGGTGTCCATTATCTATTTCAGTAAGCAAGAACATCTTTTCAGTAAGTAAGAATATCTAAGCATAATTTTCTGGAACAAACAATTGCTAAATACATGTATATTTTGGATCCATGACTATATACTTTCAAAATAGTAAATCAAAGTAAACATACATACTGCAATCATTTTTATGATTTTCAATAAAATTTAGGTGTTTGGAGAAATTGGGTATGGCATAAAAATGACCTTGACCTGATTCACGAAAATACCTTACCCTGACTTTATGTGTAAGTGTCTCTTTGTTGGAGGTCGTTTCAGTGATGAACCCTGCCAGAGTCACCAGAGCGTTTGGTTTACTAGCAGAACTGGCTGTGGAGACCAAGCTTCCTCGATTACCCAGAGTCTGGAGACCAATGTCCTGTTGATTAGTGGGTGTTGATAAAACAGACCGGTTTCCTGGATATATATAAAACATTGTTTATTTTTTTTTTTTTGCTTTCATTAATGTACCTTATATTCTGTTTTCACAAAAATAAAACTCAGATGCCCATTTTAAGCACAGTCAAGGATTCCTTCTGTCTTGCTACCATTCTTTGGCATTGCTTGTGAGAATGCAACATTAAGTTAATAGATTTACTTTTGTTGCTCCTCAAGAGATCTTCAATGTGATGAAGCTGAATATGAAGAAATCAAAGTGCATACATTTTAATTATGGTCATCATTTATTTTGTATCAGCCCACATTGATGATTCTATTACCTAATGCCATGGCT
>CAJDSM010034162.1:0-13448 GCA_903981925.1 Ostrea lurida
AAACGAATGTGGCCGTTGTAACAAGAGCTGATTGTACAATATACACCAAAATAACTGCGTTTGATACAACTGTTGCACCAAGTGTAAAACCTATAAACTCAGTGTTTGTCAAAATATTTAAATCAAAAAGTGTGTTCATGGATAATACTTAACTCCTCCCATATAGTCAAAGATGATGAAGTGATTCGATTTTTAACTCCTTACAATGCATTGCGAATTTCACAATCCCAGGGTTTTGACTCTAGCATGGGTCTAAATTAGTCATATTGTGTTTATGTTACAACATATATTACATGTATTATAGGTGCTGTTGGGGCATTTAAGATTTAAATACACATCTTCTTTTGTATTGTTGCTGACTATAAGCTTTGATACACAAAACAGAATATATTTTGCTATATTTCATAGCCCTAGGGTTTAACTAATACTCAGTTGACTAATACAGCTTGTTGGACTCTTGTTAACTTGCAGTATAGATATTCCAGTAGGAAATTTTGAACCCTGGCATAAATGTATGTACATGTTGTAGTGTTAAGATTCTGCTTTAATCCACTTCCTACTTGATTTTTAGTCATTCCAACTCCAACTGCAGTCACCTTCAGGAAGCACTCTTCCACCGATGAATGACGGGGCAGTTACTCAAGTCATTAAAGTCAACAATCCGCAGAAAGTAAGTCTGTCAATGAGAGAGTGAGAGTCAAGTCATTATAGTCAAAAATCGACAGAAAGTAAGTCTGTCAATTAAAAAAAAAGTCATCAAAGTCAACAATCAGCAGAAAGTAAGTCTGTAAATTCGAAAAGGAGAGAGAGAAATTTCTTGTACTTCAAAAAAAGTAAAGAACTTAATTTTGATTCTGTATGCCATCACCAAGCAAGCTATTTGATTTCTTTCAAATTTATTTCAGCAACCGATAAGACTAAGGATTAAAGTGAGCTATAGACAAAATGGAAATAATGTTACAGACGTTGGTGAAGTGAATTCATTTCCATCCACATTATGGCAGTGATGCTAATGGACATCTACAGTAGAGAAGGATTTTCTACACGGAACAAGGACACTTCTTACAGCTCCACACGCGGCTGGCCACCAAAGTCTGGTGGTGAAGATGGACAAATAACCTTCAACACCCAGCAATGGGGATTTCAAGGCCGACATTGTCTAATTTTATATCATCCAGACTACACGTTGTAGTTGATCTTGAGTGCAATACTAGGCAGTGCTCTTCAGAATTAGAACAGCTTATATATGTGTCTTTTGGAGATTATAGTGGGCTCCCAAACTGTGTGTGGAGGAAAAACATCTTGTTCCAAGGCCCAAGGCCAAGTGCTCTTTCTGCAAAGTTGATCTGTACATTGGAAGAGTGAGGAGATCCTGAATACACAATGCTGTGAGATAGAAGATTTAAGTATATCGTCAAAAAAATATTGCTATTTATTTACCATGTTATCATTCCAATGAACTAATGTGATTGTTATTCAATTCTTCTTATTTTTGCTATAAAGAGTGTAAATTTGACAAATCATGATTGAACATTGATACAGGTGCAAGTTGTGTGTTTTCTAGCTTTAGACTGTTGCTCTGGACTGAGTGGGCTTGAGACTATTGTTTGTGATATCATTACAGGCACCCCAGGTTGCATTCATTTCTTCCTTACAAAGGATTGTGGATGTAATTCACCTTTATTTCTTGTACAAGATTAGAGTCGAAGCCAAGTAGTATACATTTAGAATGCAAGATACTTTGAAACTGAACAAAGTGCTCAAATGGCATTATCTTGATGTGTTTTTTTTGTGGAGTTCTGACATGGGATTAGAACTTTAGAAATTACCCATTCTTAAGTACACTGGCATGATAAGGTTAAGATGTAGAGGTATAGTCAGTAGGATATTAAGCAGGCTTAAAAAGATAAACAGCTACTCATTTACTAACGACTTTGTTACATTACACACAGATATTCAGATTTCTGTATACTGAAAAATTAAAGCCCCCCCACACTTCTATATTCTGTGTAAAGATTAACCAGAAATTCCAAAATGATGCTTAGCATAAGAGTCAGGTATGAGTTGTAGCTATTAATGATTTCTGTAGTATAGACTGCACGTAACAGTTGAAACTGTTGGCACACCTAGTCAAGAAGGATCTCGGTTCTTCCAATGCATTGATTAATTCTTAATGGATTACTTGGATAGAATAGATAAATAACAGCTGTTTATAAGATAGATAAATCCCTTTATTGTCAGAAAATGCCATATATATGTATGCCATTGATAAAAAGTTATTAATGATTACGTGGGTAAGACTGAACATTTTTGTGTGTGAAATAAAATCGAAATTTCATTTCAAACATGAAACGTACTAAGAAGTTACAGATGACATGCTACTTGCGCATTTCTGAGCACATAACGTATCATCTAGTGATATTTTGTTTCTGAGCACATAACGTATCGTCTAGTGATATTTTGTGTTGCTAGCCTAGGCAGTTGGATGTCAATTGAACACATTTGGCTGCTTATAGATATGCACTATTGCTCTAGTCTGTATTTAAACATTTATCATGAACAAACTTGTTCTGTTCATTGCAAGAATAGTATGTTGTGAATGAAAGTACAGTGTGTAAAGTTATATGTGGAAGAAAGTGTTCTCTACCAAAAGGAGGTTGTGGTTAATTTAAGATCTCCGATTTCAAGATGTCAAATTTCTATAAAACTAATCTGTATATTGTGAGCTAAAAGGTGGCCTACAGATGCATTTGATTCTAGNAAGATCTCCTGTTTCAAGACATGTCTAATTTCTATAGAACTACTCTGTATCTTGTGAACTGAAAGGTGGCCTACAGATGCATTTGATTCTAGGTATAATATCATTGTCAAATAGGGTTTTATGTCATGTTTCATGATAACTACTGATGAGAACAAGCAAAATGTATTGAAAGTTGTTAGGGTTTTCTTTTGTTTTTCTGATAATTTGCTTTTTATTTATTTTTTTTTTTTTTTTTTTGGAACAATGAAAAAAGTTTTTATGTAGTTTTCCGTCTGGTTTGATATACTAGTATGTTATTGCTGTGAAACAGCATTTTCTATTCAAACGTGTTGGTACATGTATTACTTTTCACACTATTTTTGAATTGTTGTATGCTAACAACATATTCTAGTTTTATTTTATTTTTTTTTTATGTAATGCAGTTAATGCCATAATGGGTGGGGAAAAGTCATTACGACATCACTATGAATGAGAGTTGGCTCTAAATCTTAACCTGAAACTTGACACATTTCCCCAGCAATCGTAAATTTAACCGAAGACATATAGTTCTTTTGATCTCAATACTGATTTATTATATCACTACTATATTTATNTAAAAGTCATTACGACATCACGATGAAATGAGAGTTGGCTCTAAATCTTTACCTGAAACTTGACACATTTCCCCAGCTATCGTAAATTTAACGGAAGACATATAGTTCTTTTGATCTCATTACTGATTTATTATATCACTACTATATTTATGCTATATTAAGGTTATTCATCTTTCCGTCCGCTTTGCATCTTTCAATACATATCTGATGTATGGTCATGGCTGATACTGAAAAATTAATGGAAACTTAAAACACCACTACTGTCATCTTGTCAGTCGATGAAATGATACACAATATTCAGACATTGATGAAGCTGGGTAATTGTCCTTTTGTGAGTTATAAGTGGTTCTGATTGGTATTCCTTTTGTGATGTTGAACGGTATGAATGTGTTGTAATGAATTAGGAACAAGTTTGTCATGACCTCCGTATAATTACTCCCGCAAGCTTTTAGAATTCATCTCAACAGAATTACTCGATCAAGTGGTATTACTTTGTATTTCATTGTACTCTTCAAAGTAATAAAATTCATACAAATGTGCACTTTTTTGTCTTCGTTAGTTTGTAGTTTCAACTATCTGTGTGGGTATAGAAGCTTGTACTCAAGATATGTCAGAACATAAGTATTAGTATTTACGGAACATTTGGATTGAATAGGCGGATTTAGAGCCCCCCCCCCCCCTTTCGTGACAATTTTATTATGATATAGAAAGCCCAAACCCAAGAGCTTCCGGGCCACCCCTTGGCCCCACTTGGGCTTCATCCTAAACCTCTAGCCAGTGACATATAGCAGGCCCCCTTTTTAAAAGGACCCGCGCTCCCCCCCCCCTCCCTTATCGACAAATCCTGGATCCGCCACTGGGATGGGTAATTATATGATTTCTATAGGGCTCGTGCATTATTATGCGATACCAGGTTCGCGTAGGTCACACCATAGCTGGTTTTTACTTGGTTTGAGTGTATTTTGTGATAACTTTAGATCAACTCCAGATGTATTGCACTGCGATCCCCAAAACTGAAATGAGATTATTGTAGGAAAAAAACACCACATTTAAAACTAGCAAATAAGAATCAAGTGAAAGTACACTTTTCTAAAAATGAGACATTTTATACCTCTGAAGGGAAATGTTCTCCATTACCGATCACTGTATGTATACGAGTGTAGCCGCATTTCATGAGCCTTGTGATAACAGTACATACAAAGAAGGATCCATAAAACTCGTATAGCACGGTCAATTTCTTGAGTAGTCCGATAAGCAAAAAATTCTCAACCACACCTGCATAAAAAGATGGACAGTAGAAATGCAGAATTCATGCAAATGACTCCAGTAAACAAAAAATAAATACAAGTTCATGTACTTATCAGATAACTGGGTATAGATTGCCATCTGTGTGTAATGCATGTCGGATAAATACGATCAATAGAAATTGCGCGCTCTGATAATTTTGGGTATTACCTAGAAAATTATCTTCCTGAAAGGTAAACTGCGTCTAAAACGAAACTTAATTTGAATGGTGAATTAATATGTGAGTATATTTGGCTTATTCTGATTCATCACCTTTTAATTTTCTGCTTATTTGCAATAATTTTTTTTTTTTTACTTTCAATTCTGAAAATTTTGCATGATTTTTATGTACCCGTGAACATTATTACGACTATTTGAAAGATTTGGCTTTAAAAAGAAAAAGAAAAAACCAGCGATTTTTCTTGACATATTCCAGCCCCCGGCTAATGGCGGGGCTCCGTGTCGTCAGGGGTCCGGACTGGGAACAAGGGGACAGTGATGGCGGGGAGGGACACCTGGGAACAGTCGTGGGTGTCAGCGAGAAGGACGGTGTGGCGAATGTTGTGTGGGATATAGGGAAAAACACAACTTGCCGGATAGGAAAAGACGGGAAATATGATCTGAGAGTGTTTGATAATGCTTCTATTGGTAAGATTGACTTTGCATTGAGGAGTGGAATACATTCCTTTTTATGCCCCCGCCATAAAATGGCCGGGGGCATATAGTGTTACCCTGTTCTGTCATTCCGTCATCATTTTGGTTTCCGTCATTATCTCTGCAACGGTTCAACACATTCAACTCAAATTTGGTATATGGATATGTTCGCAGGAATATGCAGGTCAAGTTTGAAGTTGGTCATGGTCCGATGATTTTTGACGAGTTAGCCCTCTTAAACTTAGAAAAAAAATCAGAAATTTTCCATTTCCATTCATTATTCTGCAACGGTTGCACACATTCAACTCAAATTATATATGGATACGCCACAGTTCATGCATTTGAAAAAACTTTCAATTTACCCTTACGGATTTCCTTCATTAGATCTTTCACTTAAGAAAAAAAACTGGGGGCATTCGTGTCGCACCGACACATCTAGTAGTCTTAGATGTTGTTCATCATTTATAAACAAAACAGTATTCTCTGAAGTCAACAAAATATGATAAACATGGCAGCTTCTGAAACAAAGCATCTATATGTAGCAATACAATAAATATACAGTGTATTACTAATTTTGTTTTCTGTCGTTGTTCCATCGCGCGCCACGAATTCTGCGCCTAAATGAAGGTGTTATCATTACTCTTTAATCGAATTAGCTTGAGTAATTAGTGGTATTACCGTATTCCACTCAAACTGAGACAGCCTTATGTACCAAATACTAGTTATCCAATGTTATGTACGTGGACTAGTTGCACTGACTCCTCGTTTATGGCGACTCCGATATCTCGAGCCACGTGCTCTTCACTTTGGGTGCGCGATTGGTATGGAAGGGACAGTAATTTAGGACTCATTCCAATGCCTAGGGTCTGATTCAAGTTACAACCAACATTCGAACTCACGACCTACTGCTTAAACGGCCGTTGTTGCTTTTGGAGATGATATACCTCATAAATATTCAAGCATGGTCTCAAGGACTTGAAGGTTGATTGATTGTATATTGTTTAACGTCCCCCTCGAACATTTTTCACTAAAGAGACACTACCGTTGTCGGTGAAAGGCTGCAAGATTTAGGTTTATGGCTTTTGAGCAAGGAAGGCTCACTGCTGTGACACGAGTTTTTGCGGTCTGATCCAAAGTCGCCTCTTAAATTACGACAAGCAAAGGCCTATTCTAACCTGCGAGATCTTTTCCACAAACATGAGGTTCTAAGTGTATCATGCATTTACATGTAATACAATTGATGTGTCTCTAATCTCTTTGAAAAAAAAAAGTTTAACTATATACATTTGTATTTTTACAAAAAAAGGAGTCGTGTTTAGAAACAAGAAGTGTTCCGAATGTCAATGTGAGCCGTTTTATGGGATGTGCTGGGAGTGCAAGACCTGTAAAGAGACCAACATCTGTTCTGTTTGTTACTTCCGGGACAAGCACAGCACTGAACACGAGTTTGTCAGATACACAGTGCCAGATGCAAAAGGGTCAGTTCATGTTTGATAGAATTCCTTGTTTGGTGTTTGAGTGATATACTTTCAATATTAATTGCGTAAATCTTTTGAACACTCGTTGTTGTTGGGTTTTTTTTTTTGGGGGGGGGGGGGTTTTTTGTTGTTGGGTTTGTTTGTTTGTTTGTTTTGTTTTTATTTTTTATGTTTGTTTGTTTGTATTCTCTGTTATTTTTTTTATATCATGTACCCCAGCTCTAGGGATTTGCATCTAGTGATCGCTGTGTAAAATTAAAATATACACCTGGATTACACAAAACAGTTGTGAATAAAATGGACTTGGGATGTATGTTGTGTTGCTTGTAACGGTTGTGAAATGAAGAAATAGCTACATTTAATTTAGAGAAGAAGTCCAGAAGCGCTTATCCAGCTTGTCAATGAGATCCTTCGGGATGTATCCAGGCGCAAAAGTCATCAGGGGAAGGAACTGGGAGTATGAGAACCAAGATGGTTAGTACAGTGGAACCAAGAATTTTTTTTACTATAGATTCAAATCTTAAAATCATGAACATTTACGGGAAAAGTAATTTCTATAGGTGGAAGCGGTAGTGTCGGAATTGTTCGAGACATCCGTAGTGTCAAAAAGGACATGTCTCATCGCAACGGCGTAGGAGTCACGTGGCCTTCTGGGAAATCCTATGTCTATCGTGTAGGATACAAAGGCAAAGTGGATCTTGTCTGCAAAGAAGTAGCCAGGGGATTTGAGTATTACCGTGAACATCTTCCTCTCTTGGGTAAATTAGAATTACAGTTGAACCTCGTTATCTCGAACTCGATGGGACCAAGAAAAAAACAACATGGGAGTAAAAATACTCAGAAAATAGGTGGCTGGGACTTCCAAATCTCTTCGACATAGCCATGACATTCGAGATATCAGTGTTCGTAATACCGAAGTTCAGCTGTAGTTTCAAATTGATCTTTTGTTGTCGCACGATAAAGTACGATGGTAGATTTTTAGTGAGGTTCTACATATGGCTCTAGAAGTGTTTTTGTTCCCCTCAGATTACAATATGATCAAGGAGCAAGTAACCCCCCAATCCACAACAGGTGTCAGCATTGGTGATCAAGTCTGTATAAAGGTTTCCGTCAAAGAGTTGAAGGACGCCCAGAGAAATTTCGGGGGTTTTCATGATGAAATGGAAAGTGTAAGTGTGTGCCTTGATGTGCTACATGCACAACCTGATGTATTGTAATATTTTTATTCATTTACTTATTAACTTACTGTGTCCATTTACTTATTAACTTGCGTACGTGTGTTTCAAAGATTGTTTAGGAACTTGACCCGATTGCTTTCAGGCGATTGGGAAGCGTGGGGTGATAGACGGTTTTACGGACAGCGGAGGGATAATAGTAAAGTACCAGGACAATAAATGGGTGTTCAACCCTAAGGCCCTCAGCAAGGTACGCATAGACATGTACAGTGTGAAAGAGGCTAATCGATATATGCTTACATTGAAGTACCTAATTACAATGAAATGCTTGATGTATATAGTTTTGTACAGCAGTACTAATGATTTGCGGTAGTTTACGAACATGATCACTCTGATTTAGGTGTGGCATGTGACCATAGGGGACACTGTCCGGGTGAAAAATGACCAACAAAGAGTGGAGTTCCTGCAGAAAGGCCACGGAGAATGGAATTCCAAAATGATAAATGTATAAAACACTACTTAGAATGCTCTACTTTGGAAAGAATTCAACAAGTATTGTGTTCCTGTTTAATAACCACCTATCTCCTTGAAAGATGAGAAATTTGTAAACAGAAAGTTCTGTAATCAGAGAAACAAAAACCTCCTATGGGGAATGAAATCAGACTTTACAATTAATGTGATTAAATTCGATAAATGTTACATTTAAATGTTAAATAAGTTCTAAATCCTCCACGAGCAGGTTTTGGGGAAAGTGGGGAAGATAGCTAGAATCACCCCCAAAAAGGACGCGGTGGTGTCGTTCGGGGCCAGACATTGGGTGTTTAACATGGCGTGTTTGGTGCCGTGTCCTGGAGCTCAGGTGGACGAAATTGAGGATGGAGAGGACCCTACTCTCTCTCTGGGTGTGTAAAATTTCCACACCCTTAATAAATTTATATACTATCATGAGCGTAGGAGGCGGGAGGGACCCCCCTTTTTTTTTTAAAGGCCCCCCCCCCTTTTTTTTTTGTCGAGTAACTTTTTTTTCTCGTCACATAATTTAGAAGTTTGTCCCACACACACACCCCTCCCCCCCCCCCACATTTATAGTGATTTTAGAAGTTTGCCCCCCCCCTCCCCATTCGTTTGATTTTTAGAAGTTTGCTCCCCCCCCCCCCCCCCCCCCCCCCACACACACACACATTTAGTGTTCTTTGTTTGTCCCCACATTCAGTGATTCAGTGATTTTAGAAGTTTGTCCCCCCCCCCATTCAGTGATTTTAGAAGTTTGCCGAACACCCCCCCCCCCCCCCCCCAATTCAAAGATTTTTAGAACACCCCCCCCTTTTAGTGTTCTATTAGCTGGGGGGGGGGTGGGCGGTCACAATTCTTTAGAAATTTGCAATCCCCTTCAGTAATTTTTAGAATCCCCCCTCCCACATTCAAAAACAGTCCTACGTCTGTGACTATCATTATTCATTTTGATAAATGTGTACAAAGAGCGTTTCAATTTCTTATATGACAAGAGAGTCTTATGCTTTATTTATTTTTAGCAACTGTTGGCTTAGCGAATGGGCTGGGCTTGTTGCTAGAGCAACTGAGAATTTTAAAAGCTCAGAAAACTAAATTATCACCGGAACAATTTCTCAGAATGGCCGCTGATGGAAACGATAAAATGGTATTACAGATGATTAAAGGGGAACCAAATCTGGTTAGTATTTTTTTTCTTCCCCCGACTGGGGGAGATGATTAAACTCTTTAGGTCAGATATATTGTATTTGTACAAACCTTCCAAAATAAAGAGAACTGATTATCGAAACTTAATGACCCATAGATACAATGTATATTTGTTTTCATCATGCATGTATAATATATCTTCCATTAATCAGTGTAACATGCAAATAAAAGGGACCACCGCATTGATTGCTGCATGCTTTGAGGGACATGATGGCGTTGTGAAGGTCTTGATTTCTAATGGCGTGAATGTGAACCAGACGGACCAGAATGGAAACACCGCACTGCTAGCCTCTGTTTCCGCGTGAGTTTATGAGTATGGGCAAAGAGGGGTTTTAACACTTCTTATACTCTGTACATTTGTGTGCAAGTCTTAAAATAATAGACATTTAAGATAGGAAATTGTTCCAACTTTACATTGTATCGTTATAAGTACGCACATATATATACATTTACAGTGTGTGTGTATTCAGATGGTTAATAGAGTAGTTTATAAATAATTCGAACTTGTTATGCTCAAGAATGTGGGATGTGAGAGATATTAGAGATATAGATTATTTGATATGCAAGAGCTTGTTCTGCGTATGACCAGATTTCAAATCGAGACAGGCAACTGACAAACAAGTTGATGTTACAGGGATTTCAAAAGTCTCAGTCAGCATTTTGAAAATTCTATGGTTGTTATAACGATCTAGTTTGCCAATACAACCTGCCATTGGTCCAAATGCAGTCTGACGTGTTTCATACCAATTGTTAGACCGTTCTTTACGTTCCAATTTTTGACTACGGATTGCTCCCTTTATTAGGGCCCCGCTCGGCGGGAGCCCTATCAGTATCAGCTTTTCCGTCGTCCGTCCCGTCCGTCACAAAACAGTTTTCACACGATTAACTCCGAAAGGGTTTGCACCAAGTTAATCTGAACTTTAGGAGCGTGTAATATCCATTGAGGTCGCTCCCTTTCGATTTTGGGAAGATTTTTCTGATTTCACGTTTCAGATATTGGACTTTTTTCATGAAAAAAGTCGAAAACAGTTTTCGGCAGCGATAAACTCAAAAGGGCTTGCACCAATTAATATAACTTTCAGGCAATGTGCAGCCTATTCATTTGAGGTCAGTCCTTTCGATTTGGAAAATTTCTGATGTTCACGTTTCAGAATATGGAACTTTTTTTCCTAAAAAATGGTGTTTTTTCCAGTTTTCGCGCAATAACTGTAAAAACGCTTTGACAATCAGATTGAACTTTTAGAAAGTGTATACCTCCATACAGGCAATGCATCCCTTTCGATTTTGAAAACAAATCTGATTTTCCCCCCCGTTTTTCCCCCCCGAGGTATGGGAATTTTCTTTATAAAAAAAAGGGAATAACTCAAAAATGTTTGCAGAAACTTGTTATGACAGTTTTGGAGAGTGGTTAGAATTCTTATTCTCGCAACTAGTTTGAAAGGAGAATATAATCGGCACTGCTGCGAGTCCATGAGACTGTGTTTGTGTGTGTGTTTGTGTGTCTGTGTGTTTTGTGTATGGAACTCTGTGGAACAAGATAAAGGTAAAGGGTATTCATCAGAGGATCATTCAAACCGTTGCACACAGGTTTCCGCCATGGAGAGAGGATGCAAGCCCTTTGATTTCAAAGTCAGGGTTCAAAGGTCAAGGTCTTTATTGACTATTGCTAAAAATCTTTGTGAAACGATAGAAGCAGATGCATTCAATTTGAGGACTCTCAACCGTTCCATAAAATGTTCCTATGGAGAGAGGATGATCACCATATTGATTTTCAGTTCAAGGGTCAAAAGTCAAGATCACTATTGAGTGACTGCCTAAAAATCACGTGAACAAGTTGAAGACACAGCAACATCAAGAGATCATCAACTTCCACGAAATGTTGCCCATGGAGAAAGTATGAAACCTTACTGATTTTAAGGTCATTGATCAAAAGTCCAAGGTCACTTATTGACTATTTTTTTAAAAGAATTAGCTTGCGAAAACGTGATAATAAGCAAGGTCAATCATCAAGAGGATGCACTTAAACCTTCTACTACTATTAATGGGTCAACCAGCGGGGCCTCTGTGAATGTGGCCACATCACATTTTTTTCTAGTTTGATCAATCGACAAGTCTCTCGGCGGGTGTGGCTGGGGGGTGCTCGCTCTTCGTAGGCACATGATTCCACCTTTTTTATGTCCAGGGGTCCGTGTTTGCCCAACTCGTAAGTTATAAAACTTCACATGAAATAGTAATTATCATGCCCCCTACTCACCCATTGATTTTACTGTTATTTTGCAGGGACAAATCTTCCACCGTTAGAATACTACTGGACGCAGGATGTGACATAAACGCCTCCAACAAAAACGGACGGACAGCCATTCACGTGGCCGCTAAGTCTGGTTTCGAGGAGCCTGCTAAACTTTTGATTGCGAAGGGCTGTAACGTTAACGTAAAGGTACAATGCGAGAGTTTGGGGGCGTCAATTACAAAGCTAAATTTTAAACAAAATGAATTTCATTGTGTATAAACTTTCATTGAAGGATGTCTCCGAAGATACACCCCTTCATGATGCGATTGAAAATGGCCAGGATGCTCTCATTGCCCTTATTGCAGATGTTAAAGGCATAAGTTTTAGGATGGTCAACAAAAAGGGCTTTAATGCTCTCATATTTGCAGCCTTAAAGGGAAATAAAACGTATGTGAATACGCACATGATATTTGATTTGTTTGCAGAATTCATATTATACTGATAAGATTAATATAGTACAGAATACTTTGCAGGGGATTTTTTTTGGTTTTTTTTTTGTTGTTGTTGTTTTTTTTTCTCTTATTTTCTCTGAAATTTACGTTTGTTACCAGTAAGCATTACACTCCTTGCATTTAATCTGCTAAACTTTACTATATTCCAGAGCAACAAATAAAATCACCGCGAAATACCCGCAAATGACCAACGAATCGGACGCCAACAATAACAACACGGCCCTTCAACGTCGCTGCTGTAAATAACAGGAGAGATATGCACTATTCTTCTCTTGCAAGGTGGGCGTTTCCCTGGCATTTTCTTTCCGCGTGTTTATCAATAGAAGGTTTGATATTGTAAATAAAGGTGAACTACTTTTTTAGGGACGAGCAGACGCCAAGAGAAGAGAATAAAGATGTAGAACCCCGCTTCACCTAGCATGCATTGAGGCATATTACGACATGGTTAAAATTCTCCTAGATCACGGTAATCTGATCAAAGTACATGTACTTCCTTTGTTTGTTTCACATTTAGAAGAGCTGTTTGTTGTGAATGGTGAAGGTATTTGTTCGTTTAGGTGCCAGTGTTTCTACCGGTGATAACGATGGTAACACAGCCATGCACTGTACACTTGGTGGGGTACGAACACAGCCTGCGGTGAGTAGTGGCAATCAGCTACTAGTAAGCCTGATAGTGAATTTGAAAAGTAATTTCTGAAAGTACGCTTGTTTTCAGATTTCTGAACTGTAGTGGCGAAGTGGTTTTCACTGTGCGGACAACAGTTCATTAATATTGCATGTAAATGAATGAGTCATTGGGTGGTAAGTGATGGAAATTAAACATGGAATGCCATATTTATCAGGATACTATGATATCCAGATACTAGTTGGCCATTTGCAAAAGCGTGAAAGTGCGTTACTTTCTAACACAACTTTGCGCATTCGCGCTAACACTACTTTACGGAAACACAACTCGTCATTGCGCTAACACAACTTTGCGCGATTTCGCTAACACTACTTTACACAACTCGTCATGCTAACACAACTTTGCGCATTCGCGCTAACA
>CAJDSM010034167.1:1208-34230 GCA_903981925.1 Ostrea lurida
CTAACTAGAATATACTTTCACAACATTAATACATGTATTTCATTCTTTAATGTTTACCACTGTTTTGTATCTAATCTGTCGAAAGAGACGTAAACAAGCGACGTAAATTTTACGAACGTTTGTGACGTCACAATCGACCAGTCGGCGTAGGAAAACACAGTGTAATAATTAGAATTTATGTTATGAGTAATATCCACGGGATAAAGGAGTAAAAATGTGATAAAAGGATTTATGTGAGAATTTCATTCAAAGATGTGTATTTTATCAATTTTTCCTCCTATGTCAAATAGGAATTGAGCTATTTTAGAAATTAGGTCAAAGGTCATAAACGACAGAACTATGAACCAAACAAGTATTGCCAAAACGTTTCTATTTCATGTGTGCTTCCACATGGGCAGTATGAATATTTTTCAAGAACCTTGCATCTGGACCATTTTGCATGGTTTTTTACTGAGACAAGCACTTAAGAGTATGTTCTGCTGATGATCAGCTGATTTTAACTTCGAATTACTCCGTTACCTGATTGAGATATAAGGCTCATGACGATTGAGACTGATCAACAAAGTAAGCTTACTTCTCCAAGGCACTTGATTCAACCTCATCTGTTTCCAGAGATCGTGTTTGCAGTTCTCTTAATTTCGTATTCTCTTTAGGATTGGGAGAGCGATCACTGTTCGCTACCTTCTCGTTTTCATTGATATGTTAACATCTCCATGAAATACATATTAAAATTATCTCAAATCAAGGCCTTCGGAGAGGGTGGGGCCACATTAGGAAAAGAGGATTTTATATTAGAATCTAATCCGAAAAAATCCTTTCACCACAAACATCAAGACCACGATCATTCATTATTATTATGCACATTTATATAGCCCAAGTAGCTTTAATGACCATCAGTTATCCGATCTGTCTATCTCTAAACCCTACATTTTTTTTTTACCTCTTTCCAAGAATCACAGGGCCAGCTTAAACCAAACTCGCCACAAAGAAATGTTTAGTGAAGGGTCCCACCTTTTCGAAAGGGGTGAATTGAACTTGGACATTAATGGCAAACTAGCAACTCAACTTAATGACACACGGGAGGATTTCAGCTTCATCATCGTCAACTTCCCATATCTATATAGCAATATTCCATCATCATCTACATATGATGTATATGTTTCTCAACTTATTCGATACGCAAGAGCTTGTTCTGCGTATGATCAGTTTTTAATCGAAGCAGGCTACTTACAAACAAGTTGTGGCAGGAGCTTCAACAGTCACGTTTAAAGGCAGCATTTCGCAAATTCTATGATTGTTATAACGATTATGGCCTGTCATTTGGTCAAATGCTGTCGGATGTGTTCATAGCAATTGTTAAGCCGTCTTTCATACTCTGATCGGACTACGGATTACTGCGTTACCTGATCAAGACTATGGGTTCACGGCGGGTGTGACAGGTCTACAGTGGATACTTACTCCTCCTAGGCACCCGATCCCATCTTTGGTGTGTCCAGGGGCCCATGCTTGCTCAACTCTTGTCTTTGTATTCTATTTGGGACTTACCAGATCGATCACTGTTCATTGTTTAATTTTTTGGAAAGAACCAATGAGAAAGGACAAAACTTATTTAAAAGATTATGCATGAATGAAATCTACGCATTGTTTTTTATCAATAAATTTTCATCATAGAGTGCTATATTTGGTTGGACCTGCATTCTTCGTCACCCTGACATTGGCCACGCTAGAGGGAGCTGTTGCATATGCCTATTTTTCCTCTCTTGGATGTGATCCTCTCAAGTCTAAGAAAATATCCAACCCAAACCAAGTCAGACAACTCTTTATTTCTGAAATCGTTCACTTAAAAGAATGGTACTCCACAAACAAGGTGATAAAGAGCTCGTGTTTGCAATTCCAGGTGGTGCCATTCATGGTTTTAGAGATTTTCAAAGATTTACCTGGAATGGCCGGATTGTTCATGGCGTCGCTATTCAGTGCCTCGTTAAGGTTACAAATATTTCTACCCTACTTGTAATTTACATTTTCTACCGGAGAACAGATCTGAAAGAAATCATCATCAATCAGGTGGTACGGATGCAATTCATTAATATACTAGGGATATGTAAATCATTTTTGAAACAGAACAGTACAAAAAGTATCATTACACTATGAATTAAACAGAATTTTAAGGAGCTGTAATCTTTATGATAATTATTCTATTTTCAGTACAATGTCTGTCAGGTGTTGCTCGGTAGATTTGTTCACTATTAACTATAGAAGATATCGTTAAACCAACAAGGAGCACAGAACTTGTCAGAAAAATCTATCACGCTGATAGACAAAATTATCAGGTGAAACAACACCCCTCTCTCTCTCTCTCTCCTCCTCTCGTCTCTCTCTCTCTCTCTCTCTCTCTCTCTCTCTCTCTCTCTCTCTCTCTCTTTCTCGTTCTCTCTTTCTCTCTCTCATCTCTCTCTCTCTTTCTTTCTCTGACACACACACACACACACATTGCAACATGATTTCGTAATTTCAGCGGAAAAGAATTGAATAAATCCAAAGTTACGCAAAACTATTGCCGGTAATGTGTGGATAGTAATAACTTGACATTAACTCCACATCGGATAACCGTACTTACAACCCAACTGCTCTTTCAACAGATGAAATTCTTCAAAACCATGCTTTAGTTTCTCGTTTAAAGTCATCATTTCGCAAATTCTACGGTCGCTATAATGACCTTGTTTGCGATTACAAATTATCACTAAGTCATATGTTGACTGATTTGTTTCATACCCTTTGTTAGACTGTCATTTTCCTACTAGATTTGACTACGGGTAATCCCGTTTACTTTATTTCGACTAAGGGATCACGGCGGGTGTGACCGGTCAGCAGAGGATGCTTACTCCTCCATGGCACCTGATCCTACCTTCGCCTTTGTCGGAGGTCCGTGTTGACCTACACTCGATTTTGTTTATGTTTTTTGGATTATGATTACGTTTGACACAATGTTAACTTCGCCTTATTGTACTGTACTTATATTGGATTCCAAAACTTCACAAAACCCTTACAAACAAAGATACATTGCTGGATATAGTAAATGTTCCACTAGCCCCTGTCTTTATCCCTCACAAAATATTGACAGCTTTGAAGGAGCAACTTCTGACGTATTGTGAAACTACATATGCCAGAAGTGGTGTGAATCAAATGTGGATTCTGAAAAACTTTAAAGAACTCTAGTCTTTTTTCGTATCAATAACATCAAAACGTATGACTTCTCAACAGTTTCCACGACCATCTTTCACAATAACTTACATGAAGACTAGATTTTTTAACATCATGTAAAGGCAAAGATAACGAATAGTGATCAATCTCTTAAATCCCAAATACAATACAAAATCGTAAGTCCTAAATAGAATACAAAAACAAGAGTTGGGCAAACACGGACCCCTGGACACACCAGATGTGGGATCAGGTGCTTAGGATGAGTAAGCATCCCGTATTGAACGGTCACACCCGCCGTGAGCTCATAGTCTTGATCAGGTAAACGGAACAATCCGTAGTCAAATCAGTGTGTGAAAAACGGCTTACCAATGGCTATGAAACACGTCAGACAGCATTTTACAGCATTTTACTCAATGGTAGGTCATATTGGTAAACTAAATTGTTATAACGACCATAGAATTTACGAATGGCTGCCTTTAAACGTGACTGTTGCTTGAACAAAAATTAAAAAAGGAAATATTCATATCTAGTGATCAGTCATTCTGAAAATTACTTTGTTAAACTCCACTCTGATTCTACGCACAAGTACTCTAACGTTGATATTAATACTACATGTATACTGGAGTTCCTCATTGACCATTTCTTTGCAGTTTTTGATGATCAAGTCTTCCAACAGTCTATTGGAATTCTCATGGGCACAAATTGTGCTCCTGTGTTAGCTCACCTGTTTTTCGTATTCTTACGAGACAGAATTCATTCAAAACCTTCTATACGAGAAGAATAAATTTTAGCGGTGGCCTTCAATTCGATATTTCGATCAATCGACGACGTTTTATGTATTAATGAATTTCCATTCATATGTCGATCCGATATGTCCCGATGGTTGGGGTAGGGTACACCACAAAGTCTTCCACATCTGCTTCGTAATTGGATATTTGACTGAATATAGGCATTACCGGTAAAGTAGGAACTCAACTTTGTAACAAACGAGACGATTTCAGCTGTTCCGTTGTCCACTTCCCATATTTATGTAGCAAATTCCATCATTAACTGCATATAGTGTTTATGTTTCTCAACGTCTTCGATATGCAAGAGCTTGTTCTGTGTATGATCAGTTTTGGAGTTGTTTCAGCAGTCACGTTTAAAGGAAGCATTTCGCAAATCCTATGATCGTTAGAACGATCTAGTTTGCCAGCATGGCCTTCCATTGGGTAGCATGATCTCTGACGTGTTTCATAGCAATTGTAAAGCAGTTTTTGTACACTGACTACGGATCACTCCGTTTACCTGACAATGGGCTCATGGAGGGTGTGACCTGTCGACAGGGGATGTTTACTCCCCATAGGCACCTAATCCAACCTCTAGTGTGTCCAGGGGTTCGTGTTTACCGATTCTTGTTTTGTATGATATTTGGAACTTGCGAGATTGGTCGCTGTTTGCTGTTATGTTCTCTTTTTCATTCAAATCAAGACTGACTAATTTATTGTATCTTCAGTGTTGATAAAATGATAATTTTTTCTGCCATATGTTCGTACATCCCAAACTGCAATATGTGCAACATAGCTGGTACTGCATTGCCGTGTACTACCGGTACTTACAATGTCACAATACCAAACGTGGTGTTGACTGTTTCCATTCGTCTAGTATTCATATTTGAAAAGTTTTAAACAAAAATGAATTTCTAAGTATTGCCAAATTTCCTTACACTATTTGTAACCGACAGAGCTAAAGTGTGTGTATTCAATAAGGAACCTTTATAAAGGGAGAATCTATTCATTTCTCACATTTCTGTAAAATGATAGATTGAATATTACGTTTTGTCAGTTGTGGTAGTCGGAGCCCTTTGTGTCGGCGTGTCCTTTATGATAGCGAAGATTAAAGGACCAATGTCACAGGTAAATATCAAGAAACTGGCAAAGTTAAAGGTCACATATAACATTGCTTTTCTTATTCAATGCGTTTATATAATAGATATCGGCCAGTGTCCTATCTGCATTTGGAGGTCCTGCATCCGGGCTCTTCCTTTTCTCTGTATTCTGCCCTTGGGGAAATGCAAAGGTTTGTCATTTGAGTAGATATAAAAATTACGAGTGTTCACTGAAGTCTTTGTTTAAGAATTGATATATACCAAATGACGGCCCAAACGGTTTAATAATTTATAGGATCCAAGAATTTAGAAATACACATGTGTTACTTGAAATCTGTTTTTCAGGGGGTTATGATAGGAACAGTTCTAACTATAGTGGTCGGGTTATGGATTTCAAACGGAAAAAACTTCTCCACCACTCTAAAACGGTCCCCAGGACTTGCACCAGGTCCAACAGACAAATGTTATGACGTGGAGTTAATGGATAATATCACATTTGTGAGCACAACCATGATGCCTAATACCTTCTGGACAGATTACTACAGCGCAGAGACAACGACAGAGTTTGCTAGTGCGGCGGTGTCCCAGGGACCGTACGTTTTCATTTTCAGTTATGCCAAATATTCGGTATATACATATGAATATTACCAAGGATGGAAACTGGAAACAGCTTATTTCCAATTGGGGGGGGGGTTCCTTTGAATCGCGGGTGTAGGCGCTAGGGGGTCATTAGTGTGGGAGGAAAATGAGCAACCGGAAGTAATGAGTATCTGAGCGGGCAACGACTATACTCTTTCATCTCACATATAACCACTGCCAATTCCGAACTCGGAAATAGATATAACATTGTCTACGCTAAATGGAAACCTACGAAAATTTCTGGTTTTACATTAATGGACAGTGCATGAATAGAACTTTTCTTTTCTATTTGCTGTCGTTCTGTATAATAACGAGGTGAGGTAAAAGCTTCATCTAGATAGAAATGGTGCCTTTCAAAGATTTTTTCAAGAAAAACTCTCGTTTTCTTGTAGAGGAAAGTCGAAATATTGAAGTACTGATACTGTCATTGACATTGCCAAACATATTTTAGAAAGACATTGGAAAATAACGTGACGCATACTGAAGGAAACACTTTTGAATTCACAATATTATACTATACGGTAGAAAGGCAGTGGAGCGTAATGTGACGCATGCTGAAGGAAATACTCGCAAAGTCAAAATATTATAATCTAAAACTGAATAAAACTTATACAAAGACGATGTCCAAAATAAGTTAGAGATTTAAATTGCTTGCATCTGTAGCTCTTTAATCTATGAAAATGTGAAGATAACAGCGATGAATCTCATAAAACCTCAACAGAGTACAAAATAGAATTCGGCAAGTACGTACCCCTGGATAAACCAGAGGTGGCACCAGCTATAGGCACATACCAGGAGTAGACATGGACCGGTCACACCCGTTTTGATCCTGTTGTACACAAGAGGGCAGCAATTAACGTGTAGTAGTAAATAGTTATGGATGAAGAATTCAGAAATTTTGAAAGTTTTAGAACTGATTTACTTTGGCATGATAGTGTTTCAACGTCAACTGTTGTGTACTACATTTACATAAAATAGTCTCACATGTGACGCTTTGAATAGCTAAACTTATCCGGTCCCCTAACACACTAAAAATATTTGATATCTTTATCACTATTTCCGTTTCATTAATACTAAATAAAGTGCGTACATGTATTTTGGCAGTACCTACATTTTATTTTCAGACAAGGCTTGGACCGTTTCTACTCACTATCGTACCAATGGCTGACAGGATTCCTAATACTTGTGTCACTCACCTTCTCTTCCATTGCAAGTATAATAATTGGTAAGTGTCGCTGTGAAAACGTATTCATCTCTTCAATGTAATGCTTTTCTCTACTGTAGTGTTGTGGATTTTTCTTTGCTACATTGTATGTAAATATTCTTTTAGACCTGATTACCCTCTCACAACACTACCTCTCTCATGTTCCTCCGTTGTTTTGTTATTTTAGGTCGCCCCGATCCTGCCACTGTGGACGTTCGATACGTCCTTCCATTCTTTGATCAATTTTTCCCGTTCCTACCCAAGAAGCTCCGAAAAAAGCTCTATGGAGGAGTACCTTTTGAAAAGGTACGCTGAGGGTATTAATTCTGATTCTCGAAAGATGAAATATTTGTATCTGAAAAGCATTATTTTTAAAAAATCATTTAGGAACCTCTTGAGCCAATAACTGGCATCTTCCATCTTTTTTGTAGAACTTCTTGATAAAAATATCAATTTTGATTGATTCAGAGAGAAGAATTGCTATCGAAAATGGTCGATGTTCAAAAATATGAAAGAGATTACGAAGATACACCGTTGTCTGAGAAACATAATGGTCAGATCGAGGACGATAAGGACCACGTGATCAATGAATGCTCACCATTAACAACAATAGACATAGAACAGAGGAAAGATTCAGGGGAAGTAATACCAAATTCTTAAGTAAAAAGACGAAAACGTGTGAACTCTTCTGTTTCCAATTGTACAAATTAGAATTTTTCGTGTCCAAGTATTAAAGTTGAGTGGTAAAACGTTTACAGATATTTGAGGAATTTAATGATATTTGTTTTAACTAGCAATATTGAACAAAAGCTATTTTCAACAGTCATAGTTTTGAAACGTGTTATTTTATGGGTTTTCATCTCATGAGATTTCATGTACAAATAACAGTAACTCGAAGCAAAGTGTACTAGCTCAGCTATTCACTACAAATTATTGCATGATGACATGGATTGATTGATTGTATATTGTTTAACGTCCCACTCTAGAATTATTTACTCATATGGAAACGCCACCATTTCCGGTGAAGGGCTGCAAAAAATATTTAGGCCTATGTCCGGCGCTTGTGGCCTTTGAGCAGGGAGGGATCTTTATCGTGTCACACCTACTGTGACACGGGGTCTCGGTTTTTCCGGTCTCATCTGAAGGAGGTTCAAACAAAACATGTCATGTGAAGCTTATATATTCCCCGGATGTCCACGTTTTCAACGAAGAGGTAACAATACACAACTTCATAGGATGTAGGCTTAAAATTTAAACACTAAATGTATGGCAATTTCCCCCGAAAGTCCAAGTTTGGTTTTAGGTTCGTTATTTCATTCACTTTTTTAGTGTTTTCATTTTCATAATACATTTGTCGAAATAGGTGTGGGCTTTATGATATCATTTCTTATTATGATAGCGGATATTAGACATTCTTTTATTGTAACCATTCAGTATTTTGACAACCCATTTTACTTCAAACATAAATACCATACTTTATGTGTTATGAGCTTTCCCATCCGTACCTCCAGGTCATAATATTCACATTATGAGACCTCGGGCAATTGATCATGGTCGGAGAACATATGTGGCCATGGGCGTAACTAGGGCCCTATTTTTCCTCGTTTACAGTATTGCTTTTGTATCTGGGTTTTTTTCAACTGAATCAGGTTAAGAATGTATTTCAGAATACATGTAAAGCCACATGGCAGGGACTCTTGGACTAGTAACAATCATTTGGTGTCAATCGAAGTACTTAAAAGTAATTGATACCGATTCGCTTTTTATTAAATACATTGAAAGGGTTTAGGATCTATGAAGCCCAGAATTAAGGATGGGTAAATATATAATAAGTGAGATTTTTTAGTCAGTACCTTCCAATGCGCATGCGTAGATTGGAATCCTGGTAAAAATCATTCTATATATAATAGTCGCGTCATCAAGCGTAACACAGGGGTAACAACGTAGTTTACAGAAAATCAAAAACCGCGGTGCATTCTAATAATTATGTGTAACGGCTTGGGGTACAGCTATGTGGAACTTCCACATAGAATTCTTAATCGGGTATCATCTTTTTAGCATTAGATTAATTTTAAGGGTCTGTATGCAAAAGTATTTCGTAAAAGACTTTATAAAGATGTTTTACAATCAAACAGACACATACATTTACACGAGGAAAGTATTATACACTTTCCAAATATTTAATGATTGATATTTTCATCAGCTTTCAAAAACTATGGTTTATATGGCCCCCTCCCCTGTTCCCTTTAGCGAGTTGGAGAGACATGTTGTTTACTTGGACCTGTCTGTGGGTCCAGTCTAAATAGAAGTTATAAAACGTCAGCGCACAATACAACATCACTCTTAACAGTTAGCGAAAAAAACATTGAACGCGATGTAAATGAGTAACATTGTGTTCAATACCACCGATAATAAACTGTTAATGGAATACATAAGAAATGTCTGAAAACATTCTTTTAGCCCCCCCCCCCTTCGAAAATCAGTCCCTAGCGCTCTGTTAATTAACGCATTTAACAATAAATAAAACACTTTTTCAAAAATTAACTACAACCTTGAACTGGCTCCGATGCTATATTTCAATTCTTAATATATTATTTTTATTTTTTAATTTAAAGAGAATCTAGATAATAAATAATAACAAATACCATAAAAAAAAAAAAAAAACAATAAGTACGCCTCCCTCTCAATTAAGATAATCTAACTACAGCTGGACTCTCTAAGCTTTTTTTCAAAAAGCTAAACATTTTGACAAATTTCGGCATGAAGGCATTTGCCTATATGTAGTTGCGACACTGATGGCCATCCAAAAGTAGGTCACTGTGCTCCGCTCTGTTTGGACGTTTGTGTCCGGACCATATCTTGAGCTTTGTCAGTTGATGTGTCTAGGCTGATAAGGTACCGTAATCCAAACGTTACTTCATCTTAGATTTGTGGAAACAATAACTTTATTTCAATGTAGTTACAAGTGACAGCATCATGGCTGGTGACCTCGAGTCATTGATCGATTGTACGTCCCACTCGAGAATAGTTCACACAGCTGAGGATACATAAATAAAACCTTTTAGATATATTTTCAACAATATTAAAAATTAATCTAAAGCATAAAGAATTTGTTCGTTGTGTTTATCACACAAAACCATATCTGGATACTCTGTCTGAACGGTAGACAACTCTGTCTGAACGGTAGATAACTCTGTCTGAACGGTAAACAACTCTGTCTGAACGGTAGACAAGCAGGACTAGTCTTCGCCATAACACAACTTCGCAAGATGTTCATAACAGAGGATTTTGGGCAAAAAAGGCTGAAATAGCTGGCAGTATTCAATGGGCTACATTTCTCTATCATGGAGCCATTCTAGACGTAACGAATATGAAAATAATTATGTACTGTATTCATGCATGTGCAGGAAGTCCTAGGTAGAACCTATTCTTCGACGACGATATCCAAGAAGACCCGTGAAGCATTGTAGTTCCATTCACCAACACTTTGTTCCTAAAAACCGTTTTATATAATTGAAAGTAATATTAGTCCATTGTCCTTGATCGTTGATATGATTTCAAAATGTCGCTGGCGCAACGACATACGTCAATGGTGTTACGTCAACAAAATAAGTCCTCGATGAAATACGATTTTTGATCATTCGAATGCCCTATAGAACGAATTTCGTTCAAAGATATTAATGGAAATATGTGTAACTGTATAATATTTATTCATTTTTTTTATTTTTTTTTTTTTGCGTAAAAACACGAACAACTACAATCGTGTGCGATGTCATGATTTCTTTCAGCTGTTCTTGGTATTGGGGATCATCTCAAAACTAAAGGCAGAGTGAATATAATCTATATTGCATGATTTGATATTTGCTCTATCCAACTCGTTGAATAGAGCAAATATTAAATCATGCAATATAGATATCCTCTATAATTCCAACATTAAAAGTACATAATTGTTGAATGAAGCCTGGGGGTTTAAAAAGCAACAAGTCATCATTCGACGAATCTTTTAAAGCATTAAATAACATGAGAACAACTACAAATGGGAGAATTTCCTAATTTAAAAAGGCAATTCCCATTATAAATAAGAAATAAAGGAGATATCGATGGATTGACCACACATTGGGAAATCAGCAGGCAGTGGAACCTCAACAGGGCAACAACTTAGGAGGAGTCAAAGTACGCCCAGGGGAGGATTGTAGTGGCAAGAGCTGTAAACGTTGTTAATGCAAGGGTAACCAACTGGAAAGACTAGTCCAAACAGACTATCAAACGAAAAGGCTTTAAAAATAATTATTTATCAAGGAAGTGTCGGGAAAATATATACAAGAGGCCCGTTAGCCATAGCGGTCACTTTAAAAGTTGTACAAATTTACAAGTATAGTTCATGATAGTATACAATGTATTCATTCAAAAGGGAAAGGTGAGGAAATGTATTTTGTAAATGAATAGTTCTGATACAATTGTCCGCAATCTGATGAGAATTTTAAAAAATCCAACATGTTATCACTATAAAGAAGACAACAGGAAACCCCCCCCCCCTCTCTCTCTCTCTCTCTCTCTCTCTCTCTCTCTCTCTCTCTCTCTCTCTCTCTCTCTCATTATGTATAAAAAGCCTATTTTGATATGCAATATTTGATGAGCTTTCCGACAGTATCATTAAGGTTGTCTTAATTAATACAGGACAACATATTGTGAGGGCACCCATACTGTATCACCATAAAACAAGAGTTAAGCTTATCTCTTTTGTTTAATCATAGTAAGTGACAGTTAATGTACTGTAAGAAAACTAACGGTTCCACGGCGCCACCTATTAAATATTTGATAGTAGAAAGGGTTTTTAGTCCACACAACAGTACATGTACATGTATATATATTAGACGGCAATTAATGACGCAATATTAACAGATTGCGGTAGCACATTGATAGAGTATTTTTCGCGTGACTTGGCGTTATGAGTTTGAACCCCGCTAATACCATGGCAACATTAAACATAAGATAAACTTAGGTAGTGTTTGCTGCCTCACCAATTCAAACGCACGGCATTTAGAAGAGAGAAAATGTTACCTAAGTCCTAATAACTCGAAATGATTTATCAGATCTGGTTTTTGGTGTGATTTCACATCTGACTTCATAGTTCCAAATTAATCTTTATAATAAATCTAATAAAATTACCCTGGAGTACAAATTGGGGAAAATCCACGTGTTATCTATGCTATATTTAGATTAACCTTTATCACCTGGTTTTTAGGTATCCGGCTTAGGCATGGCCTGCTTGCGCGTAGTATATCCTGAAGCGGCCCCAACAACCGCCAAAATAATTGCACTGTCTCTCTAGTGAGCTAGCGAGGTCTTTCTGGCGATGATGTAGAGTTTCTATCTTGGTCACGCAGTTAAGCAACGGCGAGCGTGGTTGGTACCTGGATTGTTGACCGCTACATGTTACACTTGAGAATTTTTCACTTATCATTGCCGGTGAAGGGCTGCAAAATTAGGCCTACGTCCTTTTCAAGAGCAGGAAGAGATCTTTATCGACCAACACTTACTGTGACACTGGGCATTGGTTTTTGCGGACATATTTATTAATCAATTAAGTTATCTGCTTCTATAATCTGTCAAACTTCCCAGAGATATATGATTCGCATCAATAGATAAAACAAAAGTACATTCAAAACAAACAGTAAATTGAAAGATTTAGACCAAAAAAAAAAAGATTTAATATGGTAAAGCATAAAAAGGATTTGAACAAACCTTTCTTTGGCTTGCAATGTAAAGTTGTTGTTTTTATTATTATTATTTTTGTTTGTTGTTGTTTTGAGTTTGCTTGTTTGTTGTTGTTTTGTTTTTTTTGTTGGTTTTTTTTTTTTGGGGGGGTGGTTTTTGTTTTTTTTTTATCTGGGGTGTGGGGTGGGTTTTATTTTCAATACAGTACCCGTCTATCAGTACATTAAGTACTTTGATTAATATGTTGAAACCATCTAGCTTGCCAGACGGAATAGAGCATGTCTCCATTCCATCTCACTAATGTGATTTTCATATTTACACTGCATGATTTGCAAGATATATAGCGAGTCAGATCTGACTTGTAAATCATAAAGTGTACCGATAGATCGTGAGCCCAGTGTCGCGCTAAGCGCTGAAACGTTAGTGATTCCTCACTATTAATGAACGCTAAGCATAGGTGTAACTCTAGAGTACTTCACTGACAGTTGGTAATGTCTCAATAGAAGTGAATTCTCGAAAGGGCGTGAAACAAACAGGCAAATAATCAAACCATGATATCATACGTAAAGCAATTCGATCACATAATGAAGAAATTAGATTGATTACTTGTATATTGTTTTACGTCCCTCTTGAGAATATTTCACTCAGGTCGAGGCAACACCATTGCCGGTGAAGGAGGCTTGTGCTCGGTGCTTATGGCCTTTGAGCAGGGAGGGATAATTATCGTGTCACACTTGCTGTGACACGGGACCTCGTTTTTTTCCGGTCTCATCCAAAGGACCGCCCCATTTAGTCGCCTCTTACGACAAGCAACGGGTGCTAAGGATCTTTTCTTTCTAACCCGGGTCCTCACAGGGCAAGAAATTGGAATGTCAAGGCGAAGAAAACGAACAGTGAACAAGAAGTACTGTGAGCAATGCTCACTAAGGATACCCCCCCCCCCCCGCTTACCCCAATCTCCCGAAGGGTATTGTTAATTAAGCGTTCAAGAATTTGAATTGGTAATCATATTGCTACTTTTATGTCCAGAGAGCTTGACCGTTGACCTTTTGAACCCAAATTCAATAGGAAACACCTTTGACTCATGAACAGTTCATTTGTATGACATGGTGATTCTAGGTTGAAAGTATAATGCTCTACCGCCCAAAAATCCCCTTGGTACTTTCATCTCCAGTGCAGTTGACCTTTTGACCCTACATTCAATAGGGTAAATCTTCCTCACGCCTCTTACGACAACAGTTCATATATATCATATGGTAAGTCTAGACCGCATAGATAATCCTCTAGAGCACGGTAACCATATTGCTACTTCGATGTCCAGTGTGCTTGACCGTTGACCTTTCGACCTCAAATTTCGATAGGGAACATCTTCGTCCCATGTGTAGTCTATATGCAGGCTATGGTGACTCTAGGTGGAAAGGATAACACTTTAGAGCCCGGAAACCATTTTGCTACTTCATTGACCTTTGGACCCCAAAATCAATAGGCAACATCTTCGTCTCATAAGTACATATGTAGTCCATCTTTGTGATATGGTGACTCTAGGTGGAAAGGATAACACTTTAGAGCCCGGAAACCATTTTGCTACTTCATTGACCTTTGGACCCCAAAATCAATAGACAACATCTTCGTCTCATAAGTACATATGTAGTCCATATGTATGATATGGTTACTCTAAGTGGAAAAGATAACAACTAAGAGGCTGGAAACAATTTCGTCTACAGGCGGACGGACAACCCGATTCCAGTGTACCCCCCCCCCCCCACACACACACACAACTTCGTTGCGGGGATATAACAAAACAAGAGTTGTGCAAACAAGGACCCTGGATTCACCAGAGGTGGAATCAGGTGACTAGAAGGAATGGGAATCCCCATTGTTTAAGATGACTGTATACTTTTGAGCTCTTCATCATTGACATTTTAGCCACAAGAACACATTTGATGTAAAAGAAAAAATAGAAGCATAATATCTATAAAGAATGAATTACGAAATTCTTAGTCAGGTCTATTTTCGTGAGTTTAATAAATGTAGTAAAACTTGCACTTGTTTGTTTTTTTTTTTTTTTTTTTTTTTTTTTTTTTGTTTTTTTTTATTTATTTTTTATTTATTTATAATTTCTGCTTTTAATAAGGTGTCAAGCTTGCTTAGGTTAAAGTTTATATTTGTAGCTATCTCACAAAATTGGATTATTGGTAATAAGTTATAAAGGGACATTAACATGAAACACCCAAAAAAATATCAAAAATAGTTATTATCTCCGAGTTATCTAGTTCAATAGACATTTGAAAGGAAATTAATATATAAAATCAACATTCCAAATGATAGCTGTCACTAAAACATTACATAATATGGCAACAACTTTGCACCATCACCAATTACTTTCAGAACTTTATTTTCTTTAATTTGTATGTTAATTTCTTATTATATTGTATGCCGCGTACGGTTCGCGCTTAGATGTTAGACGATGTCGTTTTGAGCGTTTGAGTACCTGCCATTGATATCGAAACATCGTATGAACAGTGATCAAAGTTCAACAGACGAAATACTAAACTTACTTTGTTGTTTTATAACAAACAAATATTTATTTTTTACGTAGCTAGTGTTAACCCTAACTTATTGTATGCGTCTGCGCGACTACGGTTTGCCGTAAGTAATAGTGACGAACCCATTTTCAATTTGAGAGTTTTGTGATAAATGCACAAATACTGCATATATTGACGGAACATCGTATCACAGATCAAAGTTCAAAACAGACGGATTAGTTATAAGATGTTGCTGTTGTTCAGGTATAATAACAAATATTCATTGTCAGTAGGGTAACATTTTGAAAATTTTCCAAACCCCCGAAAACCCAATTGTTTGTTTCGGGGTAAAAATGTTCAAGTATTAACTGCAGATGCAAATATTTATACTAGTTTCTAGGTATATCCGTTGTTTGCAGATTCAATATGATATATTTATTAATTGTTCGTATTAATTTTCGTGTTTAATATTGTGATTAATCCCTTTGGAAGAGATATTTGATATTATATTGTTCTATTTTAATACCGATGTATATCCGTTTGCAGAGCGCGTAAACACTGAACCAGGAATTTCCATGGGGGGGCACAAGGCCAAGGCAGGAGGTCTTTGAGCTCCGTTAGCTCCCATGATCAGTCAGAGCTAGCCCTGATGTGGGGGTCCAGGGGCGAAGCCCCCGGAAGCTGAGAGCTTTTTTTAATAAGCATTTTCATAGGTCTGAAGGCCCCAGTGTGGTCCAAACGGCCTTATAGTAGGGGGTCAGGGGGGCTCGAGCCCCCGCTAACTAGAGAATTTTGGCATTTTCATTTTGAAATTGGGGGGGGGTGGGTGCACATTGCCCAAAGTGCACCCCCCCCCCCCATGGTTACGCCTTGGTTTGGAGTGTCGTTGTATTAATTTTAGATTAATATACAGCAATATCGTAGTATCTTAAAAGCTACAAGGCAAATAAACAGTTTAAAAAAATGCTATTAGATCCATGTATTACATGCGACATGCAGGAGTCTGAATCCCTTATGAATGTATATTTTGCAACTTACTTTCTTTCATAATATTAAAGAATTACAGGCTCCGTGTTTAGATAACCGCAAATGAGCTCCTTATCTCTGTTCACTTAGACCCCTCTCTCTCTTAATGTGGGTTGATTGATCTCTTAATCCGAATAACAATAATTCATTTTGGGACAGGTATACAACTGAAGATTATCTATATGTGAGGACAAATTGATATTTATTCATATTGTTGGGCTGATTTATCATAAACGTTATATATACCTGTCGCTAAGGATGCAATGTAACAAGCCTGCTACTTACTCCTTCGTGTTCGAACCATTGCAGACCAGATTTTTCCGGAAATTAACACCAGATAACGTCGCATATACCTCTCTCGTTCGTACGTTCTTATCATTACACGGGAATCGGTTATTGTTTAAACTCGCTTCTTGCAACTGGTATGACCAGGAGGGATGCCAGGGACCATGCTGATACTTATATATGCCATTCGTGACATGCCAACAATGCTCTTAGTCCGCTGAAATCTCGGCGTGTAGACGAAACATACTCAGGCAGCTCTGCTCCTTGACATCTTCTACTCGGACGTGAGCCGCCGTGCCGCAGCCAGAACTACTTTCGTGATTAGGATATTCAGAGCCAGTGATTGTGAATCTCATATAGTACCATAATTAATACAAAATCAAAAATCGGTTGGCCGCTACAGGTTGTGTGTTGTGGGTGATATGTAGTATAACTGTCCAGATATAACCTCAGATTGAAAGAAGCTACGAATCTAGTCGTGGTGTTTCCGATGCGGTGAATACCATCCCATCTTTGCCTCCACTAAGCCCCAGTCGCATCTTTGGTGCGATTCTCTGTAGTTCAATCGGTAGGGGTAGTGGGCTTTTAGTGTCTCTGACCCGTCTATCGCTTTATTAAGTTAGTCTCGAGCTGTAGTGGTTGTGTGATACTTGTGTGTAATACCTCTACCCCGTGGTTGATCTTACGTAAAATAAGGACTGCGCTCGTGCTGCCGCCCCCATTTCGTAGTCTAAATCAATTTCGATCTATGACCACCTCACGCTGTTTGATTAAGGATTCACTATCAAGTGTAGTGAATTCTACGATCTGATACAATCTCCAACCTCCTTGACACGTGCGAGCTCTATCGTGCACTGAGAGCTAAACCGATACTTTATGTTTCATTACCAATCCGTGATTGAAATACAGCGTTGATCTACTGTAATATTCAAGATCTCATCGCTCAGAGAGCGAGACTCAGCCCATACTCTCGCGAGGTGCGTGATTCTTTACAAATCATAATCGAAAAAACACATATACCACAACTAATCTATGTGACGACTGGCGCCTGGCCAAGAGAGATCTATGAGATGCTTCAGGATACGGTGCTTCTGGAGTGTGGGGTGCCTCGCCTCGCCTCCATCACTTCTATCTCTGGTTGTTGTTGACGCGCAGATCCAGGCTGCACGTCTCCATTATCGCTATATTTCCTGTCTTTTTCTGTGTGAGGATCTGGCTGTGTCCTCCTACTATCATCATTGATATTTTGGAATGTTCATGACTCTGTCTCATGTATTTGTAGATCACGAATATATATTGCGTCTCTCATATTTGCAAACTTTTACAGTGATCACGTGTGATTATTGCTCCACGACATATATTTTGACCTCATCTGCATATAAGTAGGTGGTGCTCGAAATAGATCGTACTGTAATTCACGTTGAGCTCTGTAAGCTTTAAGTGCCTTTCGTATTCCCAAGTTATCTGATTATATTATCAATGTGACTGTACTCAAACGGACATAGGTGTCAGACATCTGAACGCAACCTCGTTTAGCATCGACTCATAAATATCTCCTCATTAGCGTAAGAGATCTCTAAGCGTGTGTTAATTTAGCTGCTATGGCAGGATGAAAACCTGGTGGTCTAATATCTTCTCAATATAAAAATGTGAGTATTAAGATTAAAAAGCCATGCACCTACCCGATTAGAACTACAGAGAATGACATAATGTTGGGGGAAAATGGAGAGTTCGCATACTATATCATAATATATGTACGCTTCTTTTCAATAGGGTAAACTTATTTCTTTGTACCATCCTATATCGTGTCTGCTCGTCCGTCGGTGATGGGCTGTTGAGATTTTGTATATATAAATAGTTAAGCTGAATTATCGGAGTCACTCTCCTATGCTGCGGCTCGACTCTCTCTCAGCCTCTCTTGACGGCTTGCGTGCGTCAAGGACACGTCATAGCTCCTATACTTTCTAGACTCGCTTTCTCGTGCCGTGTTAAGCCAGTAACAAGTCTATTAAGAATATTATGCGTTACTATTAAGGCATACCATTCTGCATAATCTATCTGCGTCCCGCATCCACTCAGTGCTAATGATAGAACGAAAACGCCCTATGTAGGCACGATACTTGGATGTTTCGGGAAAATCGTCTCTCTCGGACCTCAGATGGTCTCACTGAGATGACACACAACATCAACAATATATTGATCTTGCTCTATCAATATACCGAAATCTCAGTTATCACCTGTCCAAAAATGGATATATATTGTTATTGGATTAGAGATCATCAAGCCCACATAGAGAGAGAGGGGTCATAGTGTTAACGGATAGGAGCTTCATTTGCGGTATTTTAAAACACGGAGGCCATGTATTCTTTAATATGTATAAACGAAGTAAGCTTGCCACCAAATACATATCATAAGGATTATGATCCCGTGAATGTTTCGCAGTGGTATAATGGAGATCTAAATAGCATTGTTAAAACTGTTTATCTGCCCTAGCTTTGTAAGATAGCTAAACCGATATTGACTGTATTGAATAAAAATAATCAATGGACACCCAACCAGGCCGTAACCAGGGGGGGGGGGGTGCACTTGGTGCAAGTTGCAACCCCCCCCCCCCCCCCCCCATTTCAAAATTGAAAATGCCAAATCTCTCAGTTACGGGGGCTTCGCCCCCTGGGACCCCCTTACTAATAAGGCCGTTTGGATCACACTGTGGGCCTTCAGACCTATAAAATGCTATTAAAAAAGTCTTCAGCTTCGGGGCTATTCGCCCCTGGACCCCCACATCCAGGGCTCAGCCTTAGACTATCTGGAGGCTTAAAGGAGCCCAAAGACCCCTTGCCTTGGCCTTGTGCACCCCCCATTGGAAATTCCTGGTTAGTGGTTACGGCCCTGCAAACGAATATACATGTATTAAATAGAACAATATAATTATCAAATGATCTCTCCAAACGGATATAATATTAAACAGAAATGATTAATACCAACTGAACTCATATTAATTAAATAGAATAATATCAATTGAACTCTGCAAACGGATATACTACATAAGATAGTTATATAAATATTGCATGCAGTTAATATTGAACATTTTTACCCCGAAAAAAACATTGGGTTTTCGGGGGTTTGGAAAATTTCAATGTTACCCTTAACTGCATGTAATATTTGTTTTATTATACTGAACAACAGCAAACCATTTAGTACTAATCGTCTGTTGAACTTTGATCACTGTAATACGATGTTCCGTATATCAATGCAGGTATTTGCATTTATCACAAACTCTCAAATGAAATCGTCTAATATACTCTACGGCGAACCGTACGCGCAGACGCATTACATAAAGTTTAGGGTAACACTTAGCTACGAATAATATATACAATATTTGTTTGTTATAAAACAACAAACCGTTAAGTAGTATTCGTCTGTTGAACTTTGATCACTGTCATACGATGTTTCGTATATCAATGCAGGTATCAAACGCTCAAACGACATCGTCTAACAATCTAAGGCGAACCGTACGCGCATACAATATAATAAGAAATGAACATACAAATTAAAGAAAAATAAAAGTCTGAACAGTAATTGGTGATGGTGACAAAGTTGCTGCCTATTATGTAATGTTTAGTGACAGTATCATTTGATGTTGATTTTATATATTTAATTTCCTTTCAAATGTCATTGAAAGTTATGAAATAACTATTTTAAATTGTTCAGTTATACTTAAACTTATTCAATAATCCAGATTTTGTGAGATTAGCTAAAAATATAAACTTTAACCTAAGCAAAGTTTACTACCCCGTTATAAAAGAAAATTAAAATAAATAAATAAATAAATAAAAGGGTGGCACTGTCGGGTGCAATGACCCCCCCCCCCCCAATTTCAAAATGAAAATGCCAAAATCTCTCAGCTTACGGGGGCTTCGCCGCCCTGGACCCCCTACTATAAAGGCCGTTTTGGACATCACTGTGGGCCTTCAGAACCCTATGAAAATGCTATTAAAAAAGTCTCTCAGCTTCCGGGGGCTTCGCCCCCTGGACCCCCACATCAGGGCTAGCCTTAGACTATCTGGGAGGCTAAAAGGAGCCCAAAGACCCCTTGCCTGGCCAGAAAAAAATTAGACTATATTACCTGGGTCTTGCAAAAGTTAGCAGGTGATGAAGAATTTAATTTTCACAATTATTTATACCTGAATTTTTAGTTACCTCTCTTTGAAGAAAACAAATCATTGAAATGCAATGCACCTGTACACACACATACTACAAAAACATTGCATATTTTCATCATCATCAAATAATTCTGAAGGGGTTGAATGATCTTTGCGCTTCCTGTAACGCTTATTTATTATTATTGGAAGTCTTCAATTGAATTCAACTGAATTGAACATATTTTATTGTCAAGATTGGGCACAAGTTCTTAAAACTTAGAACGCCCTCTCCTAGTCTTCAATGTTGGAGATAGAAAAAAAAAAGGGATGAAATGTACATTGCGTATGCCCTTGTAACTCAAGTTTTCTTTCTTTCTATGTCGCACTAGAGTTACGCGAGTATACTTCTCAGTTTAGCTGGAGTCACTATAGTGTTCCAAGATGGCGGGGTTTTGCAATGTGTTGCATCAACGAAAAAAGTATCATGACTTTTTCATCTTTGGCTCGTTTCGGAACATGCAATTTCTCGAACAATTCCCTTGAAATGTTTCTTTACTTAAAGAAATGTGTTTTCTAAAGTCAACTTCAGTAATTCATCATAAATATTAAACAGATGGGACGGATTTGACTGATTAGATACTGTTACAAATTGAACCGCAAAGTCATTAATATCTTTAATATTTCATTGAACATTCATTTTGTCAAAAGCACTTTTTTTTGTGTCACACCCGCCATATTTCAACCAACACTATATAACACGAGACGTTTTATTTAATTTCTAAAGATCAGTCATTGAGTATGCGCAAATTCAACAACAAGGGTTGGTTAATAAATCTGTCACACTAGGGGCATAGCAAAGAGAGATTCATTGTGTATATAATGTAAATTAATATCAAACATGCAAAGGAAACACTCATTATGCATGAAAATATCTAAGCTTGCAAAATGTTTTAGCTATGAAATGACTGAAATTTTGGCAACAATTGATTTATTTTTGGTCACTTTGTATTTCCTTGTAGATTATTTTATCTGAATTACAATACATGTTATATCATGTTTGCTTGTTTTATCAGCTGCATAAAAATTTCAATTGAACACTATTTCAAGCATATCTCGCAGAAGGATTAGCAGAGTTGTAGACATTGATAATTTTTCCTTAAATATATACACACGGCATATTACGTGCGACTTATGAAAGAAGCACTTTATTCAGTAATGATATACTTTTGTTTATTCTAATAAAAGGTTTGCTTGAACTACATATTTAAAATCACGTGATTTTACCTTTGTTTCTTGACCTGCTCATCGGTCGAGGTGCTATCTAGAGCGTCCGCTTCAAAGCTTGGAGGTTGTAAGTTCGAGTCCTTCTTATGTGCCATGACCTTGTAAACCCTTAGACGCACACTGTTGGTAGTGATTGTGATTGGCATTTAGAAGCAAGAATCACGGATCTTTCGGATGTGAGTCTGACCTTATATTAAAAAAGAAGACCCTGTATTACGACAGACAGTGACACCATAAAAAGCTATGTGCTAGACATGGTTCTAAATCTGTGGTACTTCAGGTTTTTTCTGCTGCTTTTCTAACCGCTATAAACCCGTGGGGATCTGGGTTAGAATAGGTCCCCAGCATCTCCTTGCGTATCGCAAGAGGCGACTAAATGGGGCGATCGTAAAAACCGAGGTCCCGTGTCACAGTAGGTGTGGTACGAAAAAGATCCCTCCCTGCTCAAAGGCCCTAAGAGCCGAGCACAGGCCTAAATTTTGCAGCCCTTTGAAATAACCGGCAATGTTGACGTCACCATTCTCGAGTGGGACGTAAAACGGTAAATAATCAATCAATCAATATAAACAATTTATTTAACGCTCGTATCTACCCTCCTAAAAAGCGTTTGTGTAAAACATTCAGTAACCTGTTCAATATGGATTAAGATATTTGTACAGATTTTAGCTCGGGATCAAGGCCTTTAAAAGAATCAAATATGCAGTGTTAATCTTAGAACTGTCGAACAGAAAGTGTAAAAAAAAAAGTAAACCAAGTGCAGAGGCAATTTGTCCAGTCAGCTCATTAAAATAATACTTATCCAAGTTAGACCCTCGCACAACATTTCTTCTCATCAGATGCTGAAAAGCAGCTCTATAAACTCCCCAACAAGTGAGGAAATTTGGTACACAAATATTCCTATTAAGAAATATCGATTCACTCGATTCATGGCTGACATATGTAAAAAAGCAAAATGCTCACTACACACAGCATTCGTGCAAGTTTAATCCAAGAAATGAATGATGCATGCAGACTTCAAAATGCGAGAATTTAACTTTTTATTTCATATACGATATATAATCAGCGATTGCGGCCTTGGAGCAGGGAGGGATTTTTATCGTGCCACACCTGCGGTGACACGGGACCTCGGTTTTTGCGGTCTCACCCGAAGGACCGCCCCATTTAGTCTCCTCTTACGACAAGCAAGGGGTATTGAGGACCTATTATAAACTGGTTCCCCACTGGGTCATCCTACTTTGGACGTGGAGCTGGGATTAATAAAAAGGAAAACCATTGCGTGTAGCATGTCAGTAAAATTTGGAGTTTTGGTATTACTGCTCCTTTGACTCTATGAAGATATAGGGCTCACGGCGGGCGTGACCGGTCGACAGGGGGACGCTTACTTCTCCTATGCACTTAATCCACCTCCGGTGTGTCCAGGAGACCGTGTTTGCCCAACTGTTAATTTTGTTTCCACTCTTGACCAAAGTCGGACAATCTATGAAGCCTTGCTGTGACACGGGGCCTCGGCTTATGCGGTCTCATTCGATGGACCGCCCCATATAGTCGCCTTAAAATTACGACAAGCAAGTGGCACTGAGGAGCTATTCTAACCCAGGTTCTCACGTGTGTGTGTGTGTATGTGTGTTCAGGTAAACGGAGTAATCCGTGTTCAAAATCAGTACGGCCTAACTATTGGTACTTATAGAAAACACATAGGGCTGCACTTGACTCTATGACGGGTTGTATTCGCAAACTAGATCGTTATAACGACCACAGAATTTGCGAAATGCCGGCTTTAAATAACGTGACTGGTGAATCCACAAAACATGTACAACTTTAATCACTACACCTGGCTGATGAAGCCAAAGTAAAAATATTGCAAGTAAATATACCAGAAATCACACATATAGCGCTATTCAATACTTTCAGTACATTTTATCTATTATTGTGAATTCATTAGTAAATCATACATCTTTCTGTGATTAATCTTACAGTCTAGTAGGAAAACCCTTCAAGATACCACAAAGCAGCTCCCTGGACTATGATGCGAACAAACTACAAAGCGCATGGCATAAAAGAAGGTAACATAGAAAATAACTTAAAACAACATTATGATAATACTAAAAAATACAAATATAGTTTCACATCTCTAATCGTTTACAATTACAAATGTATATTTGTTTTGCCAACCACCGTAAAAAGACGAGATCCTTTATAAAGAGAAAATAGGTAAAGCGACAAAGAAAAAACATGAGAATACATGTCTGTTTGTTTTATGAAGATTACACAATATAATAAAAATATCCAATCAGGCAAACACTAAAACTAATTAAATATATTATGTACTGATCTGGCAAAGAATATACATCATGACAATATTTGTTTGGGGTTTTTAACCCACCCACCCCCCTCCCACTGCTCTGTATATTAGAGACTCTAAAACAATTAAAATATTAAATATGAATAATTAAAGCTGTGGTTTTTTTTCCACAAGTCATACAATATACCAGTAATATATTAATTCAGATATCTGGGTTAATTAAATTAAATTTCAAATGTCAATTTAGGAATGTCCCAAGTGATTCAATGCTATTTTTATTGCCCCTTTTCAAATTAAAAATCAACCACTAGATTGCACCACAAAATATTAATTAGTCTTGCTTAATTTACATTTTCAAGATTCGATTTTCGAAACATCTGATAACAGATTCTTTGATATTCCCATAGGTATAGCACTCATCGAGTGCTTTCTCCATATCGCCAAAACAAAACTTTGCTGCCTCTACTTGTCGCGGATTTTCTTTGAGAAATAAGTTGTATTTCCTATGCACCTTGGCGAAGTAAGATTCCGGGAAAATCTTATCCAAGTACTCGTTTCCTAAGAAAAATTCTGGCAAGGTTTCCTTTTCGAATATGATTTTCAAAAATTTCAGAAAGTAGCCCAGAGCGTCGCGAACACCACCGAGGTGGAAGTCAGGGGGCGCCACGGACGGAACCGTCAACAGAAGAATGCAGTACATAGCAACGGTCTTCAGATGGTATGACGTCAGCAAATTGGCAGCATGGTTCTGTCTCTTTCTCAATGTTTTGACAAGAGCCTTCATAACACGACACGCCGTGACAATATACAGCCTTTCCCTGTTCCCAAGACACATATCAAACATATACCTCTCATAGGAAGACGAGCAATTTCGCCAGATGAAATGCTTGTCCTTTTCTCGGATATGCGGATTATCTTTGTTGACCCATTTCATGAGGCCGAACCTGGGAAAATTGATTCTTATGGACCCTGGATGTGTTGTTACGGATGCGGGGATTATCACGGCTTCATGTCCCAAATCAAGACCGGGAACAAAATCAACGTCTATCGCAAATGGTAGAGTTGAGGAGATGTTGATATTCATGGTAGGGGGTCTGGATCCTCGCGTGACAGTGTATCCCTTTCGCGTCAAGATGTCGCGGGTTATGGACAATGTTTTGTCCATCAGAGACTTGAAGACTTGTTCTTGTAGAACTCTAGTATTAATGAAGCAGGTTCCTTGGTCCATCTCGAATACGGCTAACCTATTTAACCTGGGAACGAAAGCATTCAAGTCGGCATTGTTGAGGATGCGGAGGCGCATTTGGCCGGGTATGACTTGACCGGTGCTATCCCGAACTTGTACTTCTTGTATCTGTAGACGATCAGACAGTTTGAAGGGTACAATTGCATCGAATTCATCCGGTGATTCAATTTTTAATCCCTGTCTTGCACTTGCCTGTCGTACGAATCCTTTGTCGATGGTCAAACCTTCAAATGACTTTTGCGTTTGGTTCTGCAGTTCGACCAGAATGATGTCTAAAACATCATCTACGATGGCACAAGCCCGATTCCATTCACCGGTGGAGAAATCGTAGGGCATCGTTTGAGCCTGAATTTGAGATTTCAGAGATTTTTCACCTGGACCAAACACGTCTTCAGGGGCCCTCCAGGCATTTTTAAGCAATTTTCCTTCAACACCAGCCATTTCTGATAGAAACAAAGAGAAAGTACAGCTTCCTAGAAAATATATCAATTACCTAGATTGCGCAATATAGATGTATAGCATTCAATACGAGTCATAAGATTATCAGCATTCAGTCCGAGTCATATTGTGACTGTCCTATTTTTAGCAGTGATGATCAATAGCAGTAGTCAATAATGCCCCAAATCGTGTTAAATAAAAAATAATTATTGGATCAAATTAATCTGATTCATTATTTGAGAATCCAATGAATAAATGAACAAAAACTAAATTTGCGATGTGTAACATTCTAACATAGAAAAGAATCTTATCCCTTATCATAATAATAGCAGACTACATATAAATGTTCTAAGGTTTCAAGCACTTCAACACTCTGCAGTCGTGTTGCACAGTGCGTGTACTAATTATCGGGGAGCAGAAGACGGGCGATTATACATGTACAATGAGATAGATGAGCCTGATTTACTGCGTGCTTACATTATAACAAAATAAATATAGGATATTTACAGACATTATCATTTGATTATTCTATTCTTATTTATTTCGACTAAGGGCTCACGGCGGGAGTGACCGGTCAGCAGAGGATGCTCACTCCTCCATGGCACCTGATCCTACCTTCTCTTTTGTCTGAGGTCCGTGTTGCCCTTCACTCGATTTTGTATATGTTTTTTGGATTATGATTATGTTTGACACGATGTTAACTTCGCCTTTTTGTATCAAACTGATTTACAGTGATCACGTGTATTTCATCACGGATTTTAATAAACAATAAAGTAATGGTTTCACTCATCTATTTCACGTAGCCTTAAGCTTTTATTCCCTTTTTCAATACATGTATTTTTATTATTATAATGTTACTTTATCAAACAATATTCATTACAAATTTTAACATCTATTTCTAAAAGTAAAACAGCTAATTTTTAAAAATCTCGTTGGAGATGAAACCTGGTGGCTACTTAATAAAATGGGGTATTAAATAAAAAGCCATACCCTACCCGATTGAACTACAGAGAATGACCAAATGTTGGGGGAAAATGAGTGTTCCATATATATAAATATATGTAGTTCTTTTCAATAGGGTAAACTTATTCTTGTACCCACCTTTAATACAGCCCTTGTTTGCCCTATTTTTGATTTTGTATTATTATGGTAATTATGAGATTAATCACTGCTCGATATCTATCACGAAGTAGTTGGCTGCCGACGCTTACGTCAGAAAGTTACCTTGTTACATGTTTGCTCAGTCATAATGAGATATTTAAACATTTTCTACTGCGTAATAAGATTCTGCATACATTGACGAACGTTTACAAAAACGATTCGTGTAATGATAAGAACGAAAACCTAAGTGACGTATACTGGTGTTTTCGGAAAATCTGTCTGCATGGTTCACGATATATAAGATGACACACAACATCATTAAATATAGATTTGTCCTACATATAGTATCTTCAGTTATACCTGTCCAAAATGGATATATATTGTTATTGGATTAGAGATCAATCAAGCCCACATAGAGAGAGAGGGGTCATAAGTTTAACGAGATAAGGAGCGTTCATTTGCGGTATTAAACACGGAGGCCTGTATTCTTTATATATGTAAAACGAAAGTAAGCTTGCCACAAATACATTCATAAGGGATTATGATCCGTGATGTTCGCAGTGGTATAATGGAGATCTAAATAGCATTTTTAAAACTGTTTATCTGCCCTAGCTTTGTAAGATAGCTAACCGATATTGACTGTATTGAATAAAATAATCAACTGGACACTCCAAACCAAGGCCGTAACCAGGGGGGGGCAAAGATATGTTTTTTTACAAGGTTTTTGGATAAAAATTTCATGTGTTCTTTTTTAAACTTTTATTTCAATTTTTGGTTTGAATATTATTTGTTACATATGTGCTTCTCCATTACATATACATGTTCCATGGGGTTTTCCTGTCTATATAATAAAAAGACGTTTCTAATATTTTTGCTCATGTTTCCCAATAAATGATAGGCACAATTAGAACTTGTTTCAATACTTTCATCTACTATACATTTTGCCTTAACTTTTCAATACAAATATTGTGTATGTAATGGAAGAGTTAGGACAAAAATGTTTTTTTCCGTTTTTAAAAACAATTATCAAAAAATCTCCAAAATAAACAGCGAACGTATTGTGTTAGGCTGTTGCCATCTTTCATCATTTATGAGCTAAATTCTAGGCAAAAAAATTGTCAAACGTTTCATTCCACCCTTAAAAACGATTCTTACACTATAAACTCTGTACCCTATAGCATATCTCTTCCTTATTGGCCGCTAGCTTGACTTTAGTACCGAAACTTTCATGACAGGAAGACGACGTTCGCTACATAAAATTAGATTTATACGTAAAGGCTCATAATACCCGCATTGAGCGAGACATTGGAACTTAGATTTAAGGTATTAGATGTATAATGACCATATTTCATATCTAGTGAATGGGTGGTGGGATTTTTGTAATCATAGTATCATTTTGAAGGGTTCGTCAAATAAAAATGTCTGTTCAAATTCAAGAAAACTACCCCCCCCCCTCCTAAAATGATCCATGATATCTTCAATTATGAACTATTGCGCGCATATTTCATTTTAAAATTATTCTGCTGAATTGAAATCCGTCATTATTGAATTAAATCAAAATTTTAATTTGCACCACGTACGTGAGGATGCATGTCTATCACTATGACTAATCTTATGGCTTAGCTGCTAATCACAAGAATATTGTTCAAGACTTTTTATCATATTTTCCTATTAAAAACGATGATCCCTATTGTGACCTCATCCAAAAACTGAACAATTTTGACTTTGCACCATGGATGTTTGTTTATTACAAATACTAATAAGGATATATTTCATTTCATTTTATTCAGTAAAAATAGCACAAAATGTCATGATCAGTTGATCACAAACTGAAACTTGAGATAATCTATAGCACTATGCAATTATAACATGGATAACATGACATATAATGATATAATAATCTAAGGATAACCCATAAAAGTTTAAATCAGCTTACTTCCAATGGGGTCCTTACTACAAATAAATAATCAAATGATAATATATATTATAATCAATGTACGACTTTAGATCCAATGTTGGGGGGTCCAACCTGCTCCATGGGACTATGACCCCCAACCTGCTCCACGGGACTATGACCCCCAACCTACCAATTAACGGGACCATGACTTCAACAGATTGGAAGCAGCGCTACATTGCTTGCATAAAAAAAATACGACTTATTAAGACCCTGTTGTTCGATCGTGAGAATTTCCCCTTCATGTAAAATTGAATCATTTAAAAATTGCCTCTTCCTTCCTCGATCAAGGAATATGATTTGAAGGACGAATGAATAGAGCTGAACCATAAAACAAAGATTCCTGGATTTACCGGAGTGTGGTATCAGGTTCTTGCATAGGGTAAGCATTCCCTGTCGACCGACCCCACCCACCGTGAATCCTACAACTTGATCAAGTAAACGGAGTAATCCGTAGTCAAAATCGTTCTGCAAAGAGTATGAAACACGTTAGACGGCATTGACCCAATAGCAGGTTGTATTTGGCATGCTAGATTGTTATGGTGATAGAATTACCAAAATTCTGATTTTAAATGAGATTGTTAAAACCCTGTGACATCACCTTGTTTGTCAGTAGCCTGTCTCGGTTTGAAAATTTATCAAACGCAGAACAGGCTCTTGTGAATAGAATCAATTGAGAGATGCAGTGATAATGGAATACAGTGCATTATGTTACAGAGATATAGGAGGATGAGAGTGGAGTAACCGAAGTCATTCTGCTAGTGAAGTTCAGCGTTGTGCACAATAAAGTACGAAGCAGCTAGATGTGGAAGACTCTGGTGTTTTTTTTATTTCTACTTCACTAGGATATATCGCATCGACATATGAATGAATGAAAATTATTGTTTATATATGGTTAAAGCGTCGTCGAAAAGTCGTTTAAAGCCTACAAGAGAATTGTCAAGTAGAAGTCTTTTGATATTTTTTTTCCTCATCACAATACATGAATAGGTCAGCTATCAAAGAAGCACAATTCATGCATATGAGAATTTCAACGGGCTGTCGGAAAAAACTGATCACCACAGGCTACAAAGATATTGACAATGAGGAAGTCCATCATCTTTTCATATACATGTATCTCCTTTACATTCTCAACACACGGTTTTCAAACTCGTTAATAACACTAGCAATATCAAATTTCTGTCCTCAAAGCACCCATCAAGTTCTTGCTCCATTTCAGGGTAACTGAACTTCGCCGCCGCAACACTCCTTGGGTTTGTTCTGCTGAATAAATTGTATTTGACCTGTACATTTGTGAAGGAAGAATCCGGGAATATTCTATCCAGATACGCATTCCCAAGAAAGAAATGCGGTAAGAATTCCTTTTCAAGTACTGACTTCAAAAATGCCAGAAAATACCCCAGGGCTTCACGAACTCCACTAAGGGGAGGTACAACGGATGGAACGGTCAACAGAAGAATACAGTACATAGAAATGGTCTTGAGGTGGTATGACGTCAGCAAATTCGCTGCATGGTTCTGCCTCAGTCTTAGCCGTTTCACCAATGCCTTCATAACGCGACACGATGTCATAATGTATCGCCTTTCTTGATTTTCTAAGCACAAGTCAAACATAAAATTCTCGTAGGACGAAGATGAATTTCGCCATATAAATTCTTTGTCCGTTGCTCTAATAGCAGCGTTTTCTTTGTTGATCCATTTCATGACGTAGAATCTATGAAATAACGTCAGTTGGTCGGAAGAGGACAAAAGGTGACCAGGGATTGAAATTTGTTCAGAATCCTGCATCAGCGCGGGAACGAAATCTACATTCACGTCAAACGGCACTGGGACATTGCTACTACCGTGAATTGTTAAATTCATTGTAGGTGGCACAGAGGATCTAGTTACATTGTATACATTGGTCGGGTGAGTCATTGCTCGATTCGCGGGATCAAGAGCAGACAAGGATTTATCCATGAGGGATTTGAAAACCTGTTCCTGGAAAACTTTTGCGTTGATAAGACATATCCCTCCAACCATTTCAAAAACTCCGGCTTGTACAAGTCTTGGAACCATACCAAGAAGCCGGTCATTCATTACACGGAGACGTATCTGCCCTGGTAAATGCTGACCGAAACTATCCGCAAGACGAACTTCTTGCAGGATAAGACCTTCGATTCGAAAAGGAACGACGACATCGAACTCATCAGGCGCGACTATCTTTAATCCCTGTCTCGCACTCCCTTGTCGTATAATGTCACAATCTATCACCAAACCTTCGAAATTTTCATTAGCCTGTTTTCGAAGTTCGGTAAGAATAGTTAAAACAACATCATTCGCGACAAAGCAAGCGTTGTACCATTCCTGAGGAGGGAAATCGTATCCACCGATCCGTGTCTGTATTTTGAGCTTTAACCCGTCTTCGCCGAGACCAAAAATGTCCCCTGGGTATCGCCATGTATTCAGAAGTACTCTCAATTCAGTGACAGCCATTTCAGAGGAGGCGAAAACTTTATCGATACCTGGATTAAGAAAATGAAAGTACACATTGTACAGGGAAGTACAGTACAGAGGAGTTATATAATAAGGTCACACGCAACGTTCGTTATCTGTAGGTATTTTTTAAGGTAGTATGAAACGTTCGTCCATATTATAACTAAGTTTCGTGTTTTCGCTTGAAACACGGTCTACTTTCGGTTTAACGTTTTAGTCGAGGAAGAAAAAGTTTAGGAACCGCACAAAGTTAGATTTATCGATTATATTCGCCTCCAACATTGAACCCGACTATTTACCAGTCTTTCCTTCATACTTGATACAGATGTATATGGTCGGGTTCAATGTTGGAGGCGAATATAAGCGATAAGTCTATACGGACCTAGTTTTTAACTTGGATTAATTAGTCAGTGGTGCTAATTCTAAGGGTATCCCAAGCTTTATTCAAAATAAACAATTGAAAGTATGTTTAGTAATAAAATGCCAACCTCTGCCGTACGTCCAGATAATGCCATAGATAAACTAGAATTCGAAATTTATTAAATTGTGATCAAAATGTTGCCTTGCTTTTTTATTCCTATACATTCAAGAAGGGTAACTCCTGTTAAAAATTCTATCGCTTATAAAATTCAAGTATAATCGAACCCGAAGAAAAATAATGTGCTCAAAGTAGGGCGTCCAGCGCCCTGAACTAGGACTTGTGCCACTTACTGACCACAGGGCATTTAGCATATTGATCCCCCTAATGGATCTACCCCAAAAGGGAAGTATAAGCACCGTTTGGGGGGTCAGTGGGGGTCAAATGGACCCCATTTCCACTATTTGAAACCTTACAGGAGGTCTAAAGTAAGGCGTCCAGCGCCTAAACTAGGACTTGTGCCACTTAACTGACCACAGGGCATTTTAGCATATTTGATCCCCTCTAAGGATCTGACCCAAAAAGGTAGTATAAGCACCGGTGGGGTCAAATGTACTCCATTTTCCACTATTGAAACCTACGTCTAAGTAGGCGTCCACCGCCTAAACTAGGACTGTGCCTACTAACTGACCAAACATTTTGCATTTGCAATTATCCCTCAACTGGATCTGCCCTCAAAAGGGTAAGTATAAGCACCGTGCTTGGGGGAGTGGGGGTCAAATGTACCCCACTTCCACTATTTGCAAACTTACAGAGGGTCTAAGTAAGGCGTCAGCGCCTAAACTAAGACTTGTTTGTCTGACCACAGGGAATTTTAGCATATTGATGCCCTAAATGGGATCTGACTTACAAGGGTAAGTATAAGCACCGTTAAGTTGAGGGTCAGGTGGGGTCAAATGTACCCCAATTCCACTATTTGAAACCTACAGGAGGGGTCTAAGTAAGGCGTCCCAGCGCCTAAACTAGGACTTGTGGCCACCCTTAACTGACACAGAGCATTTTAGCATATTGATCCCTCTAATGGGATCTGACCCCAAAAGGAAAGTATAAGCACCCGTTTGGGTCAAGTGGGGTCAATGTACCCCTTTCCCTATATAGAAACCTTACGGAGGGTCTAAGTAAGGCGTCCAGCGCCTAACTAGGATTGTGCCACTTAACTGACGACGTCAGGGCATTAGCATATGATCTCCCCCTAATG
>CAJDSM010034168.1:438-20563 GCA_903981925.1 Ostrea lurida
CTCCCAAAGTAACGGTTGTACACGGTGGTGTCCATGCCCCTTTTATGCAGAACATCATGTTCAATAGCATATTTTTTTTATGTGAAATAAAACATGAAAACAATCTCACTAGTCCACATATCAGTTGTAAAATTGTCACTGTGTATTAATATCATTACTGAAGAAATAGTCAATGTTGTATGAGAAATATTTAATCTAGTCATTCAAACGAAGAAAATGGATATTTTATTGAACAGAGACTTTAATCTTAACTTTCTGACAAACGGGACGATTTGAACTTCTCCGTCGTCAACTTCCCATACTTATGTAGCAATAGTCCTTCATTGCCTGCATATGATGTGTATGTCTCTCAACTTATTCGATACGCAAGAGCTTGTTCTGCTTATGATCAGTTTTTTTAATCGAGACAGGCTACTTACAAACAAGTTGTTGATGTAGGGGTTTCAACAATCACATTTTAAGGCAGCATTTCGCAAATTCTATGGCCGTTACAACGATTTAGTCAATGATTTGATACGGCCATTACTCGTTTACCTGTTCAAGACCTATGGCTCAAGCCGGGTTTGACGGATCTCAATCGGAACGTGCTTACTCCTCCTAGCACCTGATCCACCTCTGGTATGCCCAGGGGTCCGTTTGCCCAACTCTTGTTTTTTACGAGATTGATCGTTGTTCGTTTTCTTTGTCTTTACATTTGAAACAAAATATTCAAAAGATATTCAACACATCAAAATGAAATTATCATAATTGAAAAAGGCAATTTTATAGAATCAGTAATGTATCAGATGGTTATATGCTAGCTTCCAGACACTATACGCAGATACTATATACTCTAGTAATCTTAGTCCAGTATATTTGCTTACCCCTCATCCACTAATTTGAATTATGGATTTTATGATCAAAGCACTTTTTCTTTATTTTATTCTCAAGCCATTAAAAATAGCTTCAGTAGAAAGACTCTCCCTCCCTCGATGAAAACAATAAAACATCAATAATGATATTTTTCTCGGTCATCTAGATTAAGAAACAACAACGAATGAAACTTTGATTGAATAGCAGCAAGGACTCGTTCGCTGGAACACCTTTAAGCCGTTATATCAACGTCAATGATGGGAACTGGTGCGTTCAGATTTTCAATCATCACTATAATATACGTGTAGTTTGTGTACTTACCTGAATTGCAAATGTATCATGTCCTCCTCCTTTATCCAAGCAAATATCTTGACATTTTCCTGGTGACATTTCTTTCGTTGTTTGATTAAAAATAATAAGATTTGTTACCGCCTCTTCGTGAAAACATCCTAAAATATAGGAGTATTGGATAATACATACCAATCTTAATCACTACTATGAAACCTGTACGAAGTTTGGGTAAATTTTCTATTGCAGATAAATAGACTTTTTTATTTCAACGATTTTAATTGTTGCGTAAATAAATTCTGACTGAGAGGCACTAGTCTTGCTTTGACCGTGTCAAATCTAAGACGTTTAAAAATAAACAGTAGCTGTTCTTCGTTTGGCATTTAGATACAAAAAGCGAAGTTAACATCACGTCAAACGTAATCATAAACAGAGGTCACTTGTTGCGACAGGTGCTGGTACGATACAGAACCCTAACTGTTATAACCATGAGCATTATAGACAGGCATTGTTAATGTCAATCGCTTCATCCTGCACAGCTGGTAACTTCTGCATGTGGATGGCAATTTTCAAATGGACATAAAACCAACAGAGAATATTCAAAACCCAAACAGGAAAATATGATTTGTGAATCTTAAGATGTGTACAGAATGTTGATTGTAATGGTTTCTTGTATAACAAAGTCTTCACCTACGTTTACCAGTCGATTATCGAAAGTGTAAGTAGAATCTTACATATTGTGATGATATTTCATTTCAATGATTTTGCGGATTTAGTGTCAGAGGTAAAGTGTTAACTTTGATGTAGGGCTCACGTCAGGCGTGACAGGGGATGCTTACTCCTCCTAGTAGCGCTAAACACATTATCCCATCCCACTTCTGGTATATCCAGGGGTCTGTGTTTGCCCAATTCTTAACTTTGTATTCCTTGCAAGGGTTGTGACATTGGTCACTGTTCGTTATCGTCATCTTTTAACGTAAACAATTGTTTAGTCGTCCATTTCAAAGTTGGTCGACAATGAACGCATCATTACAACGATAACCTTACCTGCATAATCAACTATTTTCCTGAGAATATATTTCAAAATAACGTTTGTGATCAGAAACACACAAGCGAGGTTTTTGGAGACCTCCCGAAGATCCACCAAGGAAATATCAAGCAAAGGGAAGTTTCCATGAATTCAATTCTTAATTAATCCATAAAGGCCTATAGCACTAATTGCTTGAAAAGTCACACACACACACACACACACACACACACACACACACACACACACACACACACACACCACACACACACACACACACACACATTCTTTAGTCTTGACAATCTAAATAATTCATATATTTCAATCTATTTGTATATAGACATCAGATCACAAAAGGGAAAAACGTATCAATTAATCATACAAATAGGCGAAGGTAACATCGTGTTAATTCAAACGGAATAAACTTTATTCTCATATTCTGGTACCATTGTGGATTAATATAAATAATATACGGTACCAATATCATTCTACGGATTTGAAAGTTCGTTTTTATCGTTGAATGAATTAAAAACAAACCATATATGTGAATCAAGCGACTTCTTTTTGTATACACTCGTGTCCAGTATTCGCCGGTATTACTTTCGTCTAAATTCAGTTTTGTCCTTCGTGACACCGTTCCTCTCTTTTGACAAAATTTTTGAGCATCTGTCCAATTCATTGTATCATTGGATATCAACTCAGCGGAATTTCCTAGAACACAAATGCAGATTTGAATACTTCTGTCGAGTGGGAAAAGCTTTTAATTGTATGTTAAACGCACATAGCATTTTAAATATTTATATAAAAAAGCAACCTACTTTTCATAATTATAATTGATAATTTCATACCTTTTATGACTGATATCAGAAAAACAAGAAGTCTGAATACTTTCATTTTTCTTGTTTCTTCCTTCTCTGTGTGAGGAACAGATTAAACATCCAGTTTTATACGACTGAGTGCTTAAGTACGGAAGACCGATATACATCACATTATATACAGGCGTACATGAAACTTGAACTTTACACTCGTATAAACATTATTTTAAATTTAAAAAACTCTTCACTTTGTACACAACGCGATTCCGAAATATTCGGGAAATTCATTTTCAATGGACGATATTTTTAAACGACTTTACAAGTGAGGCACTGTGTAGTTACTCGAATTGAGTCATTATTTGAATATTTTGATCCCTTAAAATGTATGTATTTAGTTCCTGCGGTGTGGCATTGGTCAATTCGAACACAAATTGCTACATGCAAGTAGGAAAATAATGATGGCGTATTTATGACATCACTTGTCATATAATTATGTCGACATGTCAGCCAATTAAATTGTATTGTCAGATAATTATGCTGACTTGTCGGAAAACATCCCCGTTGACATTTTCCCATCATTTGACAAGTCGACATGAGTATCTGCCTAGTCAACATAATCATAAGATTTTTATGTCAACTGATCAGAACAATTTGTCGACTTGTCAGATTTTTTATTGGATTATTGTAGTTTTGTGGATGTCACATTTTGGGTTTAAAATCAATTTTACGGTTCGGGCGAGTAGATCTAGCAACTGATAATTGCCCGATATCTGACATGTGATTGCAGAAATAGGCTACCATATAGAACATATGGTTGGTAAAGCAGAACACAAATCAAAGCTTATTTTTAGAGCTGAAAATTATTTTTCAATGACTTTTCAAAAATGCTATAAGCATAAACACCCGATACCTATCAGTGCCGGATCATCAAAACGTAAGCAAAGTCCAACAGAAGAATTATACAAAGCACCATAATGTCAAATGACACGAACAATTAAAGGTGTCAAATTTTTGGGACGACCCGTCCCTTCTTCAGGACAAACGAAAAGATTTACATAAGATGAATAAAAATAAATATGGAATAAATAAAACTAGCACTATAACTGAACTAACTTTACAAACCTATTTCCACTGTTAATCACATTTGATTTGAAGTACTGCTAATGCATTATTTGAGAAATATTTATTTAAACAAGACTGTTGAAGCTCCCCAAAAATCAACTTATTTGTCAGTAGCCTGTCTGGATTTATAAAAAAAAAAAATTAAAATATCCATTATATCTCTAGAGAAATATAACTTCTATGTTCGTTATAACGATCTAGTTTCCCAGTACAACCTGCCATTGGGTCAAATGCTGTCTGTTATGTTTCATGGCAATTTTATTAAGCCGTTCTTTATTCACTGATTTTGACTACGGATTAGTCTGTTTACCTGATCAAGACAATGGGCTTACGGTGGACGTGACAAGGGGAGGCTTACTCCTACTAGGGACCTGATCCATCCCCTATTGTATCTAGGGATCCCTGTTTGTCCATCTCTTGTTTTGTATTCTATTTGGGACTCACTAGATTGATCACTGTTCGTTAATTGTTATTGAGCACTCGTTTTCTCTAAGGTTAAAATGAAATATGATATTTCAGAAGCTTAGGACTGTTTCTGAAGGGGTGGCAAACACCTAAAAACACTGAATGGTGGAAGGCGGGGGGGGGCAAACTTCTACATTTTGTGGCATGGTGCAGAAAAAACACTTACTTGAAAAAAAGTGTGAGGGGGGTGTACAACATACGTTTGCCCACTCTTTCAAAATTGCTCCCCAGGCCCCCAGCTCCTACGCCCATGTATTTTCAATTTTCAAATACGACGAATTCAAAAATATGGATTCCTAATGCGAGCGTTTGGACTGGTTTCAATCGGGTGTTTACATAGGGGACACATAAACCGTACTTCTTTGATTCACCTTTATAATACGAAATAAATTTTATTTTTAAATACATGCACATGGATGCATTTTAATGAAACATGAATATTTCGAGATTTGAAAAATAAATATTCATTGATTATGATAAAAAAGAATACCATTGTTATGTAAAATTTACGTTTCAAATATATGGCGAGGGACTTGGCATCACCCGAAAATAAGTTTCATGGTTTCATTATCAAAGAAAAAGGTTTTGTAAAAGTGTTATGCAAATACTACTTTAGAGTAGAAACATAATCTATCAAGTATCTGTATCTGAATAGTCGGACAAGGTCTGTCGACACAAGTGCTATCAATAGAAAGGGAGAGACAAATTTCTTTTTTCACTTCCTCTATTTAGTGTATAAGATGAGCACAAGGTTTACTTCCTATTCTATTTTTCCCATGCAATGATGCACACACAGGAACACACCCTAGAAGAGATTTCCGTTGATGTTACATGCTAGAACCATTGTCGACAATGTCGGTATTATAGAGTCAAACATCACCCCATTGTGAGACTTCCCCCAGAACCAGCCATGCTCCCGCAGAAGTCTGGCTCTAGAATGAGTCTTCCCCGGGGGAACTCCTGCTCTAGAGTTGAGCTTTCCCTAAGGGAATGTTCACTCTAGAGCCACGCTTCCCGAGTAAGGCTCACTCTAGAGCCAGACTTCCAAAGGGAAGTCTTATTAAAGGGAAAGCTCACTCTACAACACCGGTAATGCTTATTCATGTATTTAACAAACTTTTAGTGTGCACTCCATTGATCGCGATGACAAAACTTTAATCTAAATGCAAAAAGGCACCAAATAGCAACAATCCATTATCACCCGGATATTGTGTTGATGTATCATGCAACATTCCATCATCACCAGCATATAGTGTTTATGTCTCTAAATTGATACGCAAGAGCTTATTCTGCGAATGATTAATTTTTAAATCACGACAGGCTACAAGTTGATGGTATAGGGGTTGAAGAGTCACGCTTAAAGACATTTCACAAATCTACGGTCGCTATGACGGTCTAATTTGCCAATACAACTTGACATTCGATCAAATACTGTCTTATATGTTTGATACCAAATGTAAAGTCGTTCTTTATATACTGCCTTTGACTACAGGTTACTCCGTTTACCTGTTCAAGATATAGGGTTCAGAACGAGGTGTGACCGGTCGACAGGGGATGCTCACTCCTTCTATGGGTACTTAATCCCACCCCACATCTGGTATATCCAAAGGTCTGTGTTTGCATGTATCTCAATTGGTTTTCCAAATCGCATATATGAGATTTTTCTATATTCTTATGAGGCACAATTCATCCAAAAGCTTATACATGAAAACAAGAAATCTCTAGCGGTGGCTTTAATTCGACATTTCGATACATTGACGACGTTTTATCTATTAATAAGAATGATTTTCATTCATATGTCGATTCAATATACTGTAAAACGGAGATATTTGGCACAAACATATTTTAGCGCAATCAGCAATGAAAACCTTTTGCGCAAACATATTTTAGTGCAACGATACCACCTGGTCAATGATTTAATGTCAATGAAAACTTTTAGCGCAAAATTTAATTTAGCACAATCGTATGTCTGGTGGTAAAGGAGCTAAAATAAATAGTGTGCTAAATACTCTCATTTTACAGAATCCCACCGAACTAGAAAAAAGGACACCAGAGACTCTTCCAAGTCTGCTTTGTACTTGGATATTTTATTGAACATAAACATTAACGGCAAACTACCTACTCAACTTTGTGATAAACGGGACGATTTCAGCTTCTCCATCGTCAACTTCCCATACTTATGTAGCAATGCTCTATTATCGCCTGCATATGATGTGCGTGCCTCTCAACTTATTTGATATGCAAGAGCTTGTTCTGCGTATGATCAGTTTTTGAATCGGGGCAGGCTACTTACAAGCAAGTTGTTGCAGGGGTTTCAACAGTCACGTTTAAAGGCAGCATTTCGCAAATTCTATGGTCGTTACGACGATTTAATCTGTCAGCCTGGCCTGTTATTGGGTGAAATGTTGTCTGATGTGTTTTATGGCAATTGTTAAGTCGTTTTTCATGCACTGATTTGACTACGGATTACTTTGTTTACCTGATCAAAACAATGAACACACGGATCAAGACAATGAGCTTACGGCGAGTGTGACCGGTCAACAGGGGATGCGTATTCCTCCTAGGCACCTGATTCCACCTCTGATGTGTCCAGGGGTCTGTGTTTGCCCAACTCTTATTTTTGTATTCTTTTAGGAACTTACGAGATTGATCATCGTTCGTTATCTTTGCCTTTACATTGATCACTGTTCTCCTCTTTTTCAGTATCATAAAGTTCCGTTAAACTGATGCCAAGTTTATAAAAATTAAGTGGGGTTCGGGCTGATATTTAGGAACGTGAAAATTAAAATGATTCCTTTCAACATACTATTCCTTTTTAATTTGATGATTACTGAAAACAAACCATCCTTCAATTAAAGTTTTAAGTAAATAATTTACCCTGGTTAATTAATGTCAAGGTAAGGTATTTCATTTTTAAATTTGAAGCCAATTCAGTTAAACTTGATACATTTGCTTTTTTATATTTTACACTTTGAAGTACATAAAAAGAAACCGGGGAAGCAAGCCATTAGTTATAAATCATAATCAATGATCTTTTTCCTAAATTTTATTGACATTGTAAGATGTGAATTCAACAAAAGTGATATTTACATTTTGGTACCATTATGCGTGCTCTTCAAGAGAACATTCAATTTCACCTGTTTGAGTTGTCTGCAGACAGTATACTAGTAATGAAAAACGCCATGTTGACGTGCAACGAAATCCCCAACACCCCTACATAAATTTCATTATTTCCGTTGTTTTGGGGGTTTTTTTTCTCTTCATCTTTTACACATTCACTATGTCCGTTGTTTTTTTTTTATCTCTTCATCCTTTATACTTAACTTGAACTACTTCTAATCAAAAACACATTAAATTAGTCAGTCTTATGTTTTGGTATCGCCTGTTGCTCGTATCAGAGGGCAGTATTTCTGTGATGTTGATGTGTGCCTCCATCCACCTATAAATATAAATATATAGATGCATCACAATTTAAGTTTGATCTTGTAATAGTAATATTTTTTGTTTTCAAGGGCAAATCGTGTCATTTTAATTTCTAATATGCAACCTTTATTTTTATTTACCAAGGATAAAACATATAGTTTCCAGAAGCGATTTTCTGAAGCCTTGATTCTTATAGTCACCTCCCATCAAATGTACCGGTGTTCACAAATCTTACATGACCCGCTTTAGAACTTCATCCCATCAATTGAAAGTTGGGGTTGGAAGACATGATAGAGTCTGAAAACGACGGTTACATGTATGTACTGAATGTGATCTAAACAATGTAAATGTTGTCCACTATGTCGTTTACGTTTTTTGTGTATAAATCAGAGAGAGCGAGAGAGAGAGAGAGAGAGAGAGAGAGAGAGAGAGAGAGAGATCAATTTTGTTTTCAGAGGGAAAAAAGCTAAATCTTATAAATAAAATATATTTGCGATTTATAACAATTTTTGAAAACCTAATGATAATATCAGCAACAATATTTTGTTATCAAGAATGTAGCTTCCCTGATGAAATCTTCAACAAATAAAAAGTCCTCCATTTTTGACAATTTTGAAGGAAATACATATGTTTGTTTATCCACATTGTTTACTTCGTCAATTTATATACAATACAATACTAAAATTTGTACAGTGCCCGAATCAGTCAAAATCCCCAAAAGTGCTTTAAACAATCTAAGGTCAACTGAAATGCTAAAAATATCACCTGTTGGTGTTGCCATCGCTGATAAGGGTAGGGTTGATATGAAGGCTTTGATAGAGCTGGCAGAAAGGTGGGGCGGTTGGAGGGGATGCAGCTTGTAATGAATCACCCCCAGCACCGAAGACGGGTGTTGACTTGCCATGGGAACGTGTTGAACCTGGGTTGGTGTTGATGAGTCGTGCTGTATGGTGCATGTGGGAAGTTACGGTCCAGCGTATGGTGGTTTGGATTGGCGTCACGTTTAATACCATGCAATATTTCTCTCGGAAGTTGGACACTACACAAGCAAAGTCTAACACAAATCATCATAATGATCGGGTTAGCTACGTATGTGTAAAGTAGATGGGCCTGACAAACCTGTGGATTGTCATAGATAAAATACTATTCCAAGAGAACATTAGATAAGATAAATGTAATAGAGAGAAAACAATAAAATAAGATAAGATAAATGTAATAGAGATAAAACTTTAATAAATAGCAAGCCATGAATAAATGAGTGTTAACTTGATAAATCTACAAGATAGCAATTTAGACATATTAGGCGAAGCCAATAAAATGCAAGGAAGAAAACATTTTATACTGCAATGTTTACAAAATAATTGAAAGTAGACAAGTACCGCAGTCTAAATAAGATTGTACTTTACCCAAATAATGGTGAATTCATTGAGAACGGAGTAATGGACTGGTTCGTCAACGTGGCGCTCAAAAAGGACGCGTAATTGGTGCTTATCCGATATATGCCACAATTATAATGGGGAAAATGTCGAAATTATGAAAAGCGGGTTAATGTCAAACCCCGCATTATTTGAATTCGTCGCAAGGAGTTATGCTTCTTTCCCTAAATAAATATTTCTTCTGTTCATTTGAGTTATGTCTGATTACTAACACAATGGCTACCAGCGCTGCAGCTGAAATGTAAATGGTCATTGCATATTTCTACAATTATAATGCATAAAAACCATGGAAATTCCTCCTTAATATCCTAGAGCACGAGGTAGGTGTATCTCTATCTTACCATTGGGTGTATTAGTTTCGGTGATTTCCGGAGATCTACTGTCCTCCGCAATAGACCTATAGTGAGACTCAGTACTAGGGGACAGGGAATTGTATTCGTTTGTTGTTCTTGTCTTTGGTGTACTTTTGGGTGTTGTTAGAACATTTGACAACGTGCTTGGATAGTTTCTGCTAGTAGAATCGTTTTTATCCTCCATTACACGCTTTGAAAACTGTAACAATAAAATACAAAAAAGTCAACAAATATTTCAATCGGGTGAAACGTGTTACACTATAAAAAAAAATTGGGTCAATTTTTATCCGTTGTAATGAGATACTCACGGGTTCACATGCAGCTAGTCGGCGTTCACTGCACTTACGAAATTTGCAATGAGTTTCGCAACTTTGACAACGAATTGCATCCTCTACATGTACATCAGACTCTTCTGAAAATGAGTGCAGAATCAATGAATATTTCATATAAAAACTTTCAACCAAATATGTATGTTCCAGACAGAATCCTGCTCACCTCCATTATCATATTCAGCAAAATACTGAAAAGTCCGAATACCAAGCCACATCGGTTGGTGGGAAGAAATATTGTTATTGGTACAAACATTCCATAGATTCGAGCTTGGATTGATGTCAGCGTTCAAGGTAGCAACATAATTGTTAATTGATATCTTATCACACTCTTTAATGGAATATCCCCATTTTACGGCTCCTGTGATAACTTGGAATGAAAGGATAAGAACATTGAATGAACTTTCTCAATTAAAATATACATACAATTAAAGAATACGATGTAATTATGCCTATTTAATATAGGCAAGGAGCATCGATACGCAAGAGCATGCTATGCGTATGCGGACTTTTTAAAGCGAGGCCAACTACTAACAAAAAAGTTGATGCAGCAGGGTTATAACGAATCTCGTTTAAAATCATCATTTCGCAAATTCTACGGTCGCTATAATGACCTTGTTTGCGATTACAAATTATCACTAAGTCATATGTTGACTGATTTGTTTCATACCCTTTGTTAGACTGTCATTTTCCTACTAGATTTGACTACGGGTAATCCCGTTTACTTTATTTCGACTAAGGGCTCACGGCGGGTGTGACCGGTCAGCAGAGGATGCTTACTCCTCCATGGCACCCGATCCTACCTTCGCTTTTGTCGGAGGTCCGTGTTGCCCTACACTCGATTTTGTATATGTTTTTTGGATTATGATTACGTTTGACACAATGTTAACTTCGACTTTTTGTATTGAAAAGTAATTATAATAGGAACATTGCAAGAAAATTCAATAAAGTCATTCCAAATGCATGTCTGCTATTTGAAGAAAACACAAAGTCTTTGAAAATGAATTTAATCATAGGAAAAAGTATTGAAATTTAAAAAGCACATTTTTTAAAGTTAGGACTGATATTGATAGTGAATATATCAGTATAACATAGATTATGGTGTCCCAATCTTGAGGGTGCTTGCTTCGCAATTTGAAAGTCCCTGGATTGATTTCCTATCCTGATGCTATTAAATCTCGAAATTTTTAACTCAAGAATGACTGTTCCTTTGCCATTTGCTCGGCATTACAAGTGAAATTTGCGGACTTATGCATACGACCGTTAAAATGGAGGTCCCATGTCATGGTGGGAGTAGAGTAGATAATATAACATTTTTGTATTAGTTTTTGCTATATGTCACAAATTTGATAATTTTCACTGTACGCACAGAAAACTGACGAATCACACCGGAAACAGTTATAATGCCTCCCGGAAACAGTTATATCACACCGGAAACAGTTATAATGCCTTCTAAAATCAGCTAAATCATTCCTCGCGTGCAACGATTCTGCATATTAATTAGTTCGGGTTCGAAATTCATAACGTCAAAACGTCGGTTGCTACGTACACGTAAACAAAAAAGCGCAAGATTGAAAAAAGTGTCTGGACAGCCTTTGCGATTTTTACATTTAAATTCGGAGGATTTAGATAGTTTTGTTGGAGGAGAGAAATTCTACAAACACGAATAGAGTAACTAATTCCAGTGTGGCCGTTTTGAAGAAGTTTTGCGATGAAACTGACCTAGATTTGTCGAATTCATATACTGCACCTCGAACGCCGAACTTAGAAAATTCTAAAGTTATTCTATGGAGGATTGCGAAATTCGGACGGTGCAATTTCTTAATGTCTTAAGAAAGTAAACTCCTTGGTTTTGTTCTCAAAAATGTTATATAACATATATTACATGACTTCTTGGGCGACTATACCGGAATTTTTCCCCTCGGTAACAGGAACGCCTTGGAGTGTTATTGTCACCCTCTGCCTACGGCATCGGGTGACATAACACTCCAAGGCGTTCCTGTCACCTCGGGGAAAAATATTCCGGTATGTCGCCCTCAAAGTCATGTAATATATGTATAATATCGCACTGTTACACCTTAATTGTCAATCATGGACTGAAGGTTGTTGCTAGTCACCTAAAGCTGGACTTCTCCATTGTTTTTACCATTCTAATGCTAATCATTTCCTCATGAATGCAATGCAGATGTGAATGATGTGCGTATCACTTTTGATAAATATAATTATATCTATTTTAAAGGCATGGAATTCCGAGAGAACTGAAATAGAATGTACTTATCAAGCGCTACCGCACCTTATGATGCATGTTGGCGTCAACTTATATAATGGATATAATTTTACAATGTATGTCACAGAGCATCATAATCATATTACCTCCATCAGTACAGAGTGCAGGCCGCTTGGATTCACAGCTAACTTTACTGAATTTGCTCGTGTTGTGTTTGTCACAAAGAAGTTGAATACAGATGTCCTTATCATTTGTCGCTGTATCTATGTCATGATCAAAATACTTTTATAAAAATACTATGACGGAAGATTTCAAAATAGCAAAATTATTGAAATGAAGAAATCAATATTAGAAGAATGAAATACGCACAGTGTCTTGACATTGATTGTTCAAAGTCTACCTCTATAATAACAATGCAAATTAGGAAGTATTACATGCCACAAAATGATATAAATGTTCATCTAGATTCTGATTCTATGAAGTAAAGTTTTGTTGAATATGCACCATTTGTCGTAGGAAAATACCTATGAAATATTTTCCAGACTCTCCTCGTCTGAAATAAATCTTTGTCTGTGATAAAAGACGGGATGATTTCAGCTTCTCCATCGTCAACTTTCCTTATTCATATAGCAACATTCCAGATTATTGGTGTTTATGTCTGACTCGATACGCAAGACCTTGTTCTGCGTATAAGTTTCTAAATCAAGGCAGGCTTCTAACAAACACGTTTATGCTGCAGGGTTTATTTTGCCAATACAATAATCTGCCATTACGTCAAATACTGTTTGACGTGTTTAATACTATTTGTAATCCATTCCCTATACACTGATTTTGACTACAGATTACTCCGTTTATCTGAACAAGACAAAAGGCTCACGGCGGGCGCGATCAGTTGACGTAGGGCGATTACTCCTTGTAGGACCTGGCCCACCTCCGGTGTATCCGGGGGTCCTTGTTTGTCCCCTTTAGTGCTCCACATGAGACTTATGAGGTTGATGATTGTTCGTTATCTTCACCTTTACATATGTATCTCACCCTTTCAATATTTGATTTGTTCTTGGTTTATATTTGAAACATTATATCATTGAAACTGAGTGGATTATGAGACAGAGAATTAATTAAAAGGGCATAGACATGTTTTGAGCTAAAATGTTCAAATTTTAGATTTTTGTTTTTAATGTTTACTGTACAATGCTCACTTAAGGTATTTCTAATGNAATTAATTAAAAGGGCATAGACATGTTTTGAGCTAAAATGTTCAAATTTTAGATTTTTGTTTTTAATGTTTACTGTACAATGCTCACTTAAGGTATTTCTAATGATCAGCAAAAATTTGAACGTCATTTGTTGTGTTACAAGTCAGATACAGCACTTACTAACCTTCGCTATGTAAACAAAGCCCATGTCATGGTTTTGTTTACCTCTATTAAATATGCTAATATACGTTCCGGTTTTTTTTCTTCAAATTATAAGTTCATTCTGAACACAATTTAACAGTTTCTAGTGTTACTCATGTCACATTCCATTTTAAACATTGTATTTTCTGTGAAGCAACCTTTACGTAAACATAAACAAGGCTCAAGCCTTGTTTACATTAAAAAGAATTATGAGCGCTGTATCTCTCTAGTAACTCAATCACTGAAATTCAAATTATTGCTGAACATTAGAAATAACTTTAAAAAAATTTAAATATTTAAAAAATGCAAACATAAAATTTAGCTCAAAACGTGTCCATATCCATTTCAAACATATTCAAATATATTATTTCCTGACACCAAATTCTAGACACAGGGTATGACGATGCAGAGTTTAAATGACCATTGTTTCTTCCATAATTTATCATACTTATGGGAACACGTATAGTTTTAATGACATCCTTTGTTTATTATCCCCTCCTTGCAATTTATAGGGAATGGGGATATGTTAACACGACCTTTCTGAGAAATTCTACAGGTTTCAAAAGTCTCGTTGAAAGTCAACATTTTGCAAACTCTATGGTCGTTATAACAATCTAGTTTGCCAAAACAACTTGTCATTGGGACAAATTATGTTAGATATATTTCATATCAATTGTTAGTCTTTTCCTCACACACTATTTTTGAGTCCAGATTATTCCGTTTACCTGATCCAGTATAGGGCCTACAGTAGTAGTGAACAGCCAACACAATCGGATCACGCTCGCCATTTTCCGTAACCGGAAAGATGATTTCGGTTACGGGAATAGCCGAGTACTTACGATTGCAGCCGACACAAAATACGTACCCCTCCTAGGCATCTGATTCCACTTCTTCTGTGTCCCATGGCCCATGTTTACCCCATTCTTCATTCGTATTTCTTATAAGAGTTATGAAATTGCATGATCACTATTCGTTATATTCACCTTTTGCTCAAAACATTGATGTAAACTTTAGGCCGCTAACGGCCATCGTAGCGATCTCACATTCTCACTCGTTATAGCTAATATTCCTCGCCATAATCTAGTCCTTTAGTCTAAGATTATGTCGATCACGAAAACTAATTGCAGCAAACCAGGCTTGGATTTCAAAAAAAAATCTCACACTTAAAGTTTGAGTTTTCTTTTATTAGGCAATTGTTTTACAAAATTAATTCTCCCTTGTTGAGCTTATTAATGGACAATTAGATAAAGAAAATTATATCAATGTAAATCAAACGACAATATTTGTAAAGTATCAATTGTCCGGGAAGTCATTCTAAACTAAGAATTGGGTGTTTCCGTGCTAACAAGTGTTGGCTTCTGAATCATAATCACGTGTTATAAGTAGATGTTGTGAAAATGGAATGCTATCGTAAAGGCAACTTCCTTGTTAGTGCTCATGTGATGAACGTCTTTAAATTCGCTTGGAATACAAAAATGTGTAAACAAGGGCACATAATAAGTTTCAAGGGATAATGTCGAACTATAGACTCGGTCTTTAGAAATAGAACCACCCCATATCTGAAGTGATATTACAAGTGTGAAATTAAGTGTACCTGAATATTTAATGAAAAAAATATACAGCAGTATAAACTAAGAGATATAATCAGTTGCTAAAGAAATTCAAACAAAAACCTACATGGTTCAGCAAAAGGTATGTTGCTGTAAGGTGGATGACTGGAGATGACAAGTAGATTTTTAAGAAGGACATACAGAGTTCGTGATTGAGCAGAATGCCTGGATCATCTCGCACGGTACTCTGATGGGGTTTTGGGTGAGTGCGAGAAAAAGCGCGGGATGGAATACCTGCTCAGAACATGTTTTGTGCAAAATCACCAAAGTGTAAGGATGACATGAAATTTAGGGTCATGATTTTTAAAATAATCATACAAAAGGAAATACAAATATTGATAAAAAGGAAGTATGTTTTTTCATTCGTCTGCCGTTACCTAACTTTGACGAAGACACCCTACCCACATGTTTCAGAACCAAAAAATGTCCTCTGCCAGGACAACCCAACCCACCAAACAAACAACACTGTAATGAGAAAACAATGAAGATTGTAGGTTCGAACTTTCAACATGTCAAAAATTATTCCAATGAATCAATATGCCATTTTTCACAATCTCGTCATGTTTACCGAGGAAACATGACTATATGTCGGGTCAGGTATCACCTGGGTGTTGGTGTCTTTCTTTGTAACGTCATATAAAGATTCATCTCTCACAGTGTCTCGTTGTGTGGTATGATCATAAATGTTTTCTGATTGTTGATCAGATGCATTGACCTCACTAAGATGATTGTATATGTCGTCAGCTGGTTTTAATTCAGTCGTTTCCACCCCGTTGTCCTGTTCCGAAATCCTTCTTCCGGTATCAACTTTCTCTGCATTTAGGTTTTCAGCCACATAATACATCGGGGACAATATCGAGTTATCAGCAAGTTCGTAAATATCCGTTTTCGCCACAAGGTTTGTGCGACACGTGTTCGACGTATCTGCATTTACCGCCTTAGCTTCTTTTCTCTGGTGCTTCTTCCTTTTAGAAATATGCAGTGTGAAATAGATTTGTAATATTTATATCGATGTGGAGGTAGATAAACTTCATAAGGAACAATTTTATATTGTTTATAAACATTTGTCACAATAAGCGCCTATATCCCATTTGCAAACGTTTGGTGCAAATTGTATAGAAAATTGCAAATATAGACACGTTGCAATAAATCACGAAATTAAGCAAGAACGACGAAAGTGAAGCGATCCATACCTGAAGTACATACAGGAGAAACAAATTACCAATACAATGGCTACCAGCGCTGCTGATGAAATGTAAATGGTCGCTGCATATTTATTTCCAAATAAATCTAAAATTATAATGTATAAAATCAATGAAAGCCCTTAATATTATAGAGCACAAATGTAAAGTCGTGAGTCACGTGCATCTCTATCTTACCATTGGGGGTATTGGATTCAGTGAGTTCTGTAGTTATAGACGTATGTGAGCCAGTGTGTGGGGAACAACTATCCTCCCTAATAGACCGATAATGACGGGGCAGGGAATTGATTTTGTCTGTTTGTCTTATCTTTGGTGTGCTTTGGGATGTTGTTGGAACGTTTGTTGACAATTTGCTTGGATAGTTTGTGCCAACAGAATCATTTCCATCCTCCATTACACGCTTTGAGAGCTGCAACACCAAATCAAACCAAAAAAATATATTCTCAAATATATCTAAAGATCGTTTTGAATCGGGTAAAACGTGTTACACTATAAAATACAATTGGATCAATTTTTATCCGTTTAAATGATATACTCACGGGTTTACATGCAGCTAGTCGGCATTCACTGCACTTACGAAATTTGCATTCAATTTCGCAACTTTGACAACGTATTGGATTCTCTATATGTACATCAGACTCCTCTGAAAATGAGTGCAGAATCAATGAATATTTCATATACAAAATTTCAACCAAATAAGTACATTATGTATGTTCCAGACAGGCCTCACCTCCATTCTCATATTCAGCAATATACTTAAGAGTCCGAATACCAAGCCATACCCGTTGGTGGGCAGAAATATCGTTGTTGATACAAACATCCCATGGACTTGAGCTCAGATCGATGTCACCTTTCAGAGTCTCATTAGAAATTTTAGTTGATTTCTTCGTACACTCTCTAACAGCCTTCTCCCATGTTACAGCTTTTGGGATAACTTTCAATGAAAGGATACGAATATGGAATGCAGATGCTATGTTGTCTTTCACAATCAATAAAAAAAACGTATCAATCAGATAACACTGAATAAAAGAAAAGATGCAATTATTCCTTATGAAAATATTTAGTTACGACAGACAAGAACACGATAGAAAAAGTAATGATACTAAGAACATTGCAAGGAAAATCAATGTAGTCATTTCAAATGCATGTCTGTCATTTGAAGAAAATACAGTCTTTGAAATGAACATAATCATACCAAAAAATATGGAAATTTCAAAAGTAAAATTTCTTAATCAGAACTGATACCAATAATGAATATATCATTATAACACAGCTGATTACGGTGTCCTAATATTAAGGGTACTTGCCTCGCAATTTAAAAGTTCCTGGATTGAATTGTTATCCCGATGGTACTAAATCTCAAAATTTCTACACTAGCATGACTATTCCTTTGCCAGTTTCTCGTCAATACACGTTTTCTTTAATTTTAAACAGCGGACTTTTGCATATGACCGTTAAAATGGAGGTCCCGTGTCATGGTATGAGTAGAGTCAATAATATCGCACTGCTACACCTTAAAGGAGTTTTATCACGAGCTTAAAAAATTCGTAATTTTTTGATATATCAAAGAAAATATATGCTTTTAAAATCATTCATCAAGTTTATTTGTGTCAAAAAGCTGTATTTTCAAAGATATAGCTTTTCAAAGTTTGAATTTCCTAATATGCATATTTTTATCAGCGATTTAACGCGCCATTACTGTGACGTCTAGGTGTCAAAGAAAGCACTTGTTTTGTTTAGAAAAGCGATCAATTATCACGTTTAAAGAGTCGTTACAAACAGATTAGCGATAATAGGATAATAAACAGATTGGCGTATTGGCGGCATTTGAGTGTACAGACGTGCATGGAAGAGGTTTTTTATACATTCCCAAAGGACTCGAAATGGACCAATTTTTTGCAAACGGAGGCCTTCGTCCCCACCCAAAATCATCTTTTGTGAAATAAATAGGCTTTAAAAGTTGAGGTTAGAAAAAATTGTACATTCAATGTCATAATTTTTGATTTCTTCAACAGTTCGATTATATATTCATTATCTTTTTTCCCGTATGGTTTAAACATGCAGGTTGGGTCTTTGTTTTCATGGTATGATTTTAATACGCATTTTTTTTTCAACACCTTTTTGGTCTGAGAAAGGGGTTCGTTTTCCCCAGGTGAAAATCGGTCATTGAGTAGTGTTTCACTCGGAGAATTATCACTTGCTTTAGTGAAAAATTCTCTCAAGAAAATTACTACGGAAACGTAAGTTTGTAGGAGATGTGATAACTTACAATATTGTGAATAATTATTACAAATGTTTCTTGACACAGCCAATCATTTTTTTTAAATCGGAATATTCATACCACGTATAAGTATATATGCATGTACACGGGCCGTTTGCACGTGCTAAAATCAAACAAAGTGATCAGCACGTTTTTGTTTTACGAAGACGTTGTATATAGACTACGCTTGCCATTGATAGTGTTCAATATCCCCTCAAGGCAAATGCTTTTCTTTCACACATCTTATGAGTGAAATAAAAAGAAACTATTTTTTGACTGCATGTTCATATCAAATTACACCAAAATAATTCTAACTCTTATGTTATCAATTAACAGAAAAGCATGAAAAAATCGTCCGATGTTGAAAATATTTTGGATTTTACCTCTTGCTGAAACACAAATATTCAATAAACTGGTACTCCAATTGTCGCACTTCCCTGAGAATGAGTCTTGATTTCCACGTGTCTTTTGCAGTAACGACTGATTTGTTACTCATCTTACTTCATGCAACAATGTATGGATTTTAATTCAATTTAACGCATTTGTTTTTACAGACAGAGCTCTAATTAATACGGCACTCAAACATACTCCTTTTGACAATTAACGATGGTGTTATATGACCTTATATCGTACATTCGTATATCACCGGGCACTGCTGAGTACCACAAATTAAACGATAGTTTTATATTTTTTTTTATTTTTATAACTTCGACTATTTCTAAGTTTCTACAAAGGAAATATCGAGTCTGCTTAAACTTTCATGAACAAACTCTCGTGCTCCCATGCTGAAATTAACATGATTACATGTGTATACCTGGGTATACCGCGATGTAGAGGTTTCAAACATGTAAGATCGAATGTTCATTACTAAAGGTATTTCATCGATGTCATAATTTCTTCTCTCCATGTTCTAGAGTTGATTTATTTACCGTTAAACTCCGAGCGTTCACGATAATCATACGATCATCTGTTAAAGAATTGATATCTATGACGTCACAGTGACCACGTGACCCGCTATCTCATTAACGAAAAATTGACTGTGAGGACCCTAACTTTGAGGCGTATTTACAACTAATTACGGCTTTAATTGTCTTTAATTGAACTGTGATGTGTTTTAGATTAGTAATTAGAATGTAAGTATGGCATAATCTAGAAAAGTTTTCCGTGATAAAACTCCTTTAATTGAAGGTCGTTGCTAGTCACCTAAAGCTGGACTTCTCCATTGTTTTCATCTTTGCTATCTTTACCAATTCTAATGATAGTCATTTCCTCATGAATGAGACACAGATGTGAACGATGGGCGTATCATTTTTGAGCGA
>CAJDSM010034169.1:905-21741 GCA_903981925.1 Ostrea lurida
TTTTGTTCGGAGACCAAAAAGAATTCTAGTGCTTTTTATTATTTCGGACAATAATTGTCGAGGTATATTAAAAATACGTCATAACAAGGCATTTTCCAAACATTTACTACATAGTTTTAGTGTTTTTACTGTAACTGTGAAGAACAAAAATATTTCCAACAAATGTGGAATAACCTGAATTCACAGCGCTCAAATTTTTTGAAAGTTTTTTTTTACCAAGCCTCTATCCTTACTACTAACAAAACTACTAACAGCTGTGAAAGAGTCACTTCAGAGATACTGTTCCACTACATATTCCAGAAGTGGTGTCAATCAGATGTGGATTCTCAAAAACTCTAAAGAGCTTATTGAAAACTTCAAGTCACGAGATTTTTCTAAAGTTGACTGCATCAAAACGTATGATTTCTCAACACTTTATACAACAATTCCTCACGATAAATTAAAATATAGGCTTTTTCAGATAATTGATAATTGCTTTTTGAAGAAAAACGGCACCCGAAAATACAAGTTTCTGGTCATTGGGAAACAAGATACATATTTTGTCAGAAACCACTCTGATTGCCCACACAAGTACTCTGAAGAAGATATTAAGAGCATGCTTGGGTTTCTTATAGATAATATTTATGTAGTCTTTGGAGACCATGTCTTCCAACCGTCTATTGGTATTCTTATGGGCACTAATTGTACCCCCTTATTCATACGAAGAAAAATTTGTTCAAAAACTGTTCCGAGATAAAAACAAAAAAACTTGCCGTGGCTCCTTCTTATATGATTTTAATGGTGTTTATAAATCAAACAATGAAGAATTTTCAATAGTAATGTCAGATGATATACCGCGCAATCAGTAGATAAGGTGGAAAGCAGAGTATGTTAGAATCTGCTTCGGTATTTGGAATATTTTAATTAAATGATTGACGCTAATGGCAGACTGACACCAGCATTAGCTTGATTAAGTGTTGATGACTAAAACTTTGCAATGCCATTTTCTTTTTTTTATGTAGTAATGTACCACGCATACGTGCTATGAGTGGTGTGTATGTCTGCTCTAATTGCATTCGAATACGCCAAGTAAGATGCTGCGTCATGAGGACTTTTAACGGAGCAATACTAAAACAGTTGATGTTGAGGGTGTTAGGATTCGATTAAAAGTCATTGATTTCTCGTAAAATCTAACGGTGTATAATGACCTTGTTTGAATTACAAATTAATTCATAAATGCATATGTTGATGATTTGTTTCAATAACGCTTGTGTTAGAACTGTATTACGTACTAGATTTGAGAAGGGAAACCAGTGTTTACGTTGTTTCAAACTACGGACTTCACGGGGGTATGATCGGTCAGCAGAGAATTGCGTTTCTCCTGTCATAGGCACTGATCACTGCTGTCCGCTTTTTGTCAGAGTCAGTGATTGCCCTACACTCGATTTTTGTAATATGTTTTTTGGATTTGAATTAGATAACACATTGTTTACTTCACAATGTATATACCGATTAAAGGAAAGAGTTATAAAGGTCTATAAATGGGAAGTAAAAGGATATCAAACTGTAATATGAGTCGCAAAAACTAATACACAAATCGAGTGTGAGGGCAACACGGACTTCGACGAAAGCGAAGGCCAGGATAGGTGCCATGAGGAGTAAGGCATCCTCTGGCTGCCGGGTCACCGCGCCGTAAATATTATCGATCGAGGAACGTCCAATGATGCTCTTAATATGGAAAGGGCTTTATTTCGCAAGGCTTAAATTCGCGATTTTGATCTTTTTAGCATTTCGCGATGTTTAAATTTCGACTGGATAGTCATATTCTAGCTGGAATATATATACCAATATTTGAACAAAAGCACATCACGATGGTTTTCTTTTTGTGATAATTGATCTAATCGCAAATATAGCGCAACTAAAACCCACGCAAACATTTCCCCCTTTACAGTATCTACTTCAGTGTACTTGTGTGGGCAATCAGAATACATCTTTTCCAGACTTACCATCGGCGGTGATCTTGCTTCCGAGGAACACAAATTCACTCACTTCGTCAATGTATACCGTGTTCAGGGTGACTGTCTCTTCAACATTTGGGTTGGCTTTCATGATCTTAGTTTTATTGGTGTTGATTTTTTAACCAATGTGTTTGACTTTGTTATTCATGTCTACTATTTTGTCTCGGATGTTTCGTTGGCGATGAGATAATAAGGTAATATAATCCGCAAATTCCAGATCTTCTAGCCTTTTTGTCATCATCCAGGTGATGCCCCTTCTCCTTTTCTTTATTCTTCTGTTCATTCTCATGATCCAGTCAATGCAGAAGGCGAAAACAAGTGGACTAAGGAGGGAGTCTTGTTACACTCTAGTCTTCAATTCAAATGCTTTGGTCAAGCTTAGTCCACATATAACTTGAGTACTGAAGTCCATTCTGATGATTGCGATGAGTTTGTCTGGAATTCCATAGTGAGTGAATATCTTCCATAGTGCTGGTTGGTTTACACTATTGGAAGCCTTGGTAAAGTCTATGAAATTGATTTAGACTGTAGAATCCCACTCGTTGCTCTGTTCAATTATTTTTTCGGATGGTAAATATCTGGTCAGCACACGATCTTCCCTTTCTGAATCCAGCTTGCTCTTTACACAGGTGTTCATCCGCTTTGACTGTTATCCTGTTGAAACTTATCCTGCTGATGACTTTGCTGGTAACTGACAGCAATATGGTCCATCGCCATTTATTACAGTCTGCCAAGTCTCCTTTCTTAGGTAACTTTACAATCAATCCCTTTCTCCAGAAGGATGATATTTTTTCTGTGGACCAAATTTTCTGAAATATCTTGGTTTACAAATATTTGAGGTGTTTGAAGTTTCACTCCTTTCAAAAGTTCTGCATTTATTTGATCTATTCTTGCGGCTATCCCATTTTTTAGAGCAGATAATGTTTTTTTGACTTCGCTGATATCAGGTGGTTCTGTGTTGATATCAAGCTTGTTTTGAGCTGGTATTATAACTACCCCTGTTTCTGGGTCGTCCATGTTGAAGACGTGTTCAAAATGATCTTTCCAGCAGTTCAAAACCTTTTCTTCTTTTGACAGGGTGTTATCTTGCTGATCGTTGATTGGTACGTTCGTTGTGTGGAATTTCCTTGCTAAAATCTTCGTCAAGCGGTATAAGGATTGCATATCTTGTCCGAAGCGGCTGTTGTTGCTTCCTCTGCTAACCTCTCTATATATGCCTTTCGGTCTGCTTTAGCTTCCTTCTTCACCTCTTTATCTGGACCTCTGTACACATATATAGTGTTTGGTATTTATTGGAGTTGTCTCAATATACTAAGAAGAAATATTGAATCAAAGTGTTAGAAAAAAGCACACTTATTTTGTTTATTAAGATTGAGGTACATTTTCACACCTCCCGCAATGTGCTTATAGCCCCTGCATTTCTTAGCACTTATACCCACAGTACTTTCCAAAACACTTATCAGTAAATATCAGAACTCACAGTAAAAACCACAGTAAATATCAGCAATTATCAGCACCCACAACAATTACCAGTACCAACAGTAAAAATATCAGTAATTGGCAAAACTTGTCTGCACCAACAGTACAATAGCAGTAATTATCAGCAAAAAATGAAATTTGGTACATTTTCCGTCCAATAGTGAATTATTTAGATTATCCTAGTAATTATCGATCATATGTACATGTATATGTTTTGTAGAAAGGCAGTAAGTTTAGATGTTAGAATGTTTTGATTACTTGAGTGCAATTTTGTTATTTTGTTTTTTATTTGTTTAGTCACTTGTCTGTGAGTTGGTAGCTTTTGTAGTTATAGTTTTTATTGTTTCGATTACATGTTTGCATTGGATTTTTATCAAATTTATTTGATCAATAAATTCCAACTTCAACAGATATATGGCCGTATTCACACCAATGTTTAAACCTGGTTTACCTGTAAGAAGGAGGAGGCATAAATATTCTTTATTATTTTGAGGATATACAGGTTATTCTAAAATATCAATTTTTGTCTTTCACATCCCCGATATACCAACATCATTGCTGTACAATATAAATTAGAAAATCAGTCAGGTGTAGCAAGAGTAAAAATATCTGAGATAATGGTTTCCCCAATATTTATTTTTACAGCTACTTTATACAATTATTGCTGTTTTTGAAGTAAATACGATGATTTATACACCCTCGAAGTAAAATATTCACCTCTGACGAAGGTGTCTAAATGATCAAACCTACCTTATCCGACATGTGGTATGTTGTGCTTGTCAGGGGTTCTACGTTCACGGTTTAAAGGCAGCGATTTTCGTAAATTCTATGGTCGTTATACAATTTAGTTTACCAATAATGACTTATGCATTGAGTCAAATGACTTGTCTGATTTTTTCAGCAAACCATTTGTTAATGCCTACGTCGGGTTTTTTTTCACAAGCACTGACGTTTGACTATCGGATCTGTTCCTGGTTTACCTGATAAAGACTTATGGGGTTGTCTCTATGGGTCGGGTGTGAACCGGGGTTTCAACAGGGGATGCTTTACTCCCTCCTGGGCACACTGATCCCACCGTCTGGTGTGTCGTCAATCAGGGGTCCGGTTGATTAAGCCCAACTCCTTGTTGTTATTATACGTTTTTAGGGACTTATCGAATATTGATCGCTGTTTCGTTATCTTTTCGGTCGTCTTTACATGCAGCCTTAAAGAACCAATGGTTGGATGCGTCTGGTTGCCGTTGGATAACGTTTATGTCGTTCATCAAACGATAACCTTGTCTTGTTACATGAAACACGCAATGCTCGTATTATTGTTTACATGTATTGTTGATCTCACGGGAGGTAGTTTGGTAATTGGTTATTATCGGTCAAGTAAAGGAGTTGTATGTTTGTATCAAAATCAACATTTTTTTATTACTCTAAACTGTGTTATAGGGTGGTGGATATATTGGTCTATAAAATGTGAACGATTTTCTTTTAACGAAGCGCATTACTTATGGTGAAGGCTCGCATTTTGGTATTCCATCTTTTGCTGTTTGATGCGACGTGTGTAGGTGTTGTTGGCTCTCATGCAATCACTGTGGTTTGCGTCGCTAGATTTCAAATTGCTCTTGGATTTTGCCTGGAGTAGTGACATGTGTTTATTCAATTATATGACGAGTCACTTGATTGTTCGTGGTTTAATTCAAGAATGTCAGGAAAAGCAGTTAATAGTTGGTTTTCGGAATTTAAATGGATCAGTTCAACTCTTTCTCTTTAATATCAGTTCCTCGCTTCACTGCATTCTTCTGCTGAAAAAAGGAAGCTTGCATTCCTGCCGGTTGTGTGTAAGTAATAGATGTAACGTCTAATATGTAACGAGGTTGATGAGTATGACTTGAACGATATACTTAGGGTGTATATGATTAGTATTATATATAATATTAGTGGTTGTGTTATACTATTGTTAAATGTATGTTATGTATGTTGATTATGTATGATTATGATGATTAAGTTATTATATATACTATAGTTGAGTTATGTATGTTATTATATGCGCTTTTTGTGTGATGTGTTACCTAATAAAAGATGACTAAGGTAAGTGGGTACTGTGTGTTTGAGTGTTAGTGTAATGTATTTTACAAATCTGCCGTCCTTTTGATGAAGGTCATACATGAATAAGGCTTTGAGTGCCATACTTTGGTATGTTATTTGATGTTCTAACCATAATTTTGTTGTTCAATCTCGATTTTCAATACACATTACTGTGTCTTATGCTTGATTTGTTGTTAATGTAAATAACCGAATGTAATTCTTTACAATGTCCGTGTTGTCGCTTAATGTGTATATTTACATACATACATTGTAACACAATGCAAGTCTGTTATTGTGTTATATGCTATATCTTATACTAAACTTGCCCGATAGAACAGGAAAGTGGAACACGATGCGTTGATTCCGACTTGCAGTTTATTAATCATTCAAGAATATAAAAAAGCTATACGTCATGATTACAGAAGCTTAGGAAAATGATTGTTAACTTCCTCTGCTCTGCTTTATAGGTGGGCTTTTCGCTCCGTCGGAAGACCTATTTTTATTGTGTTTTTTAAGGTCTTCCGTTTCCACCGGAAGACCTTCTAGTGATTCTTACTGTTTCTTTTTCTCATTTTTTTTATTATTATTATTTGAACCGAAAATTAACTTTCTATTGTTTATTCCTTTTGTCTAACATTCAAAACGTTTAGTTTTCAAAATGCAGCATCATATCTTCATTATTCTTTTTTTAATTAATTTTTGATTTTTCTAGTGAGATTACATGGAGATTGAAATGCCTTTTTTATAGTGTCTAAATGGTAAATTTATAGTATCATATCACGAGTTATTGCTCTTTAGACTATCAAAGTACTTTTTAAATTGACTTTGACCATTTGAATTTTTTTAAAAAAACATTTTTATATTTTCTTTTATAGTTTTTCGGCAAATATTTTTCAGAATTTTTTCAAAAACATCTTTGGGGCGAAAAGCCCTATTTTTTTGTCGGAGACAAAAAGAATTCTAGTGCTTTTATTATTTCGGACAATAATTGTCGAGGTATATTAAAAATACGTCATAACAAGGCATTTTCCAAACATTTACTACATAGTTTTAGTGTTTTTTACTGTAACTGTGAAGAACAAAAATATTTCCAACAAATGTGGAATACCGAAATTCACAGCGCTTCAAATTTTTTGAAAGTTTTTTTTTACCAAGCCTCTATCCTTACTACTAAACAAACTACTAACAGCTGTGAAAGAGTCACTTCAGAGATACTGTTCCACCTACATATTCCAGAAGTGGTGTCAATCAAGATGTGGGATTCTCAAACTCTAAAGAGTTATTGAAAACTTCAAGTCACGAGATTTTCTAAAGTTGAAACTGCATCAAAACGTATGATTTCTCAACACTTTATAACAACCAATTCCTCACCCGATAAATTAAAAAATATAGGGCTTTTTCAAGATAATTGATAATTGCTTTTTGAAGAAAACGGCACCCGAAAATACAAGTTTTCTGGTCATTTGGGAAACAAGATACAATATTTTGTCAGAAACCACTTCTGATTGCCCCACACAGTACTCGTGAAGAAGATATTAAGAGCATGCTTGGGTTTCTTATAGATAATATTTATGTAGTCTTGGAGACCATGTCTTCCAACCGTCTATTGGTATTTATGGGCACTAATTGTACCCCTTATTCATACGAAGAAAAATTTGTTCAAAAAACTGTTCCGAGATAAAACAAAAAAACTTGCCGTGTGCTCAACCTTACATATAGATAAATTAATGGTGTCTTATCAAATCAAATTAAGAATTTTCATAGTATGTCCATATGATATATCCCGGCGCACTCGTAATAAAGGACACCACGGAGTCTGATATATCTGCTTCGTATTTGGATATTTTAATTAATATTGACTCTAATGGCAGACTAGACAACCACATTATCTGATAAGTGTGATGACTAAAACTTTGCAATCCAATTTTCCTTTTTTATGTAGTAATGTACCACTATCACTGCTTATGGTGTGTATGTCTCTCTATTCATTCGATACGCAAGAGCAATGCATGCGTAATGAGGACTTTTTAAACGAGGCCAACTACTAAAAAAGTTGATGTTGCAGGGTTATAACGAAATCTCGATTAAGTCAATGATTTCTCAAAATCTACGGTCGCTATAAATGACCTTGTTTGCAATTACAAAATTATCACTAAATCATATGTTGACTGATTTGTTTCATACCATTGTTAGACTGTCATTTTACCTACTAGATTTGACGACGGGAAACCTCGTTTACTTTGTTTCACTACGGACTCACGGCGGAATGATCGGTCAGCAGAGAATGCTTTCTCCTCCATGGCACCTGATCCTGCCTTCGCTTTTGTCAGAGGTCAGTGTTGCCCTACACTCGATTTTGTTATATATTGTTTTGGGCCTTTGATTACGATTAACACATTGTTTACTTCACCAATGTATATTACCTTAAAGGAAAGTGTAAAATATAAAATGGCGAAAGTACAAAGTATCAAACGTAATCATAGTCCAAAAAACACATACAAAATCGAAGTGTAGGGCAACACGGACCTTCGACGAAAGCGAAGGCAGGATCAGGTGCCATGGAGGAGTAAGCATCCTCTGCTGACCGGTCACACCCGCCGTAAATATTATCGATAAAACCCAATCATGCTCTTAAATATGGAAAGGGCTTTAATTTCGCAAGGCTTAAATTTCGCGATTTTTATCTTTTTACATTTCCGCGATGGTTTAAATTCGCGGATAGTAAATATTCTAAGCTGGAATAATAACCAATAATACATTGACATTAACGGCAAACTAACGATTCAACTTTATGACAAACGGGACGATTTCAGCTTCTCTATCGTCAACTTCCCATATTTATGCAGCAATAGTCCATCATCACCTGCATATGGTGTGCATGTCTCTCAACTTTTTCGATACGCAAAAGCTTGTTCTGCGTATAATCAGTTTTTTAATCGAGGCAGGCAATTTACAATGAAGTCTACGTTAAGGCAGATTTTCGTAAATTCTATGGTTGTTATAAATAGTTGACAGTCTTGATCTACATTGAGTCAAATGCTGTCTGATGCGTTTCATAGCCATTGTAAGCTATTTTTCACATGCTGATTTAACTACGGATTGTTCGCTTTTACCTGATCAAAACTATGGGTCACGGCGGGTTGTCCAACTCCTGTTTTGTATTCTATTTGGGACTTACGAGATTGATCACCTGTTCGTTATCTTTGTCTTTACATTCACATGGAGGGTCACATGGAGGTAAATATATAAAATGGCGAAGTAACAAAGTATGAGGAATTATTTTCTACTTTGTTGGATCTCAGCCAATAAGAGAGTTAGGAAGTAATCAATCATATAATAATATCTAATATATTAAAAGTTGGACTGATTTTTTGTTATCAATACATTTTGATAGATTTGAATTGGAATGGTGAGGATTGTACATCGATAGACTGCGGACAGAACTATCACAGATATGGATCGTATGAATGTGATGCATCTCTTCGGGTATACTGCCAAACAAAAGGTAAATTCACCGTTCTCTTTAATTTTAATCCGATTATATATATATTGACAAAATTGTAGGTATAAAGTCCATGGATTATACTGTAATACGTAGAGAAAAATAAAATCCACAGATGACTGAATAATTATCTTCATTCAAGCGCTTTCTGCCTTGTCGCTCTTCAGAGTGTAATGCTTACATTACACTCTGAAGAGCCGACAAGGCGAAAGCGCTAAGTGTGATAAATTAGATAATTATTCAGTCATCGTTGGATTTTATTCTCTCTCTCCTCTTTCTCTCTCTCTTCTCTTCTCTCTCTCTCTCTCTCTTCTCTCTCTCCCTCTCTCTCTTCTCTCTCTCCATTTGGATATATCAATCATCTAAAGCACTAGAATGACCAATCTTCAATCAAAATTTTTGGGACGACCTATCCCTTCTTCAGGACGGGGTAAACCATATCACATAAATTCAATACATATTCTATTGAACATTGACATCAACGGCAGACTAACAACTCAACTTTATGACAAACAGGACGATATCAGCTTGTCCACACTCAACTTCCCATATTTATGTACATGTAGCAATATTCGATCTTCAGCTGCATATGGTGTATATATGTCTCTCAGCTTACGTGATACGTAAGATCTTGTTCTGCATATGGTCAGTTTTTGAACCGAGGCAGGCTACTCACAAACAAATTGTTGATGCAGGGGTTTCAGCAGTCACGTTTAAAGGCAGCATTTTGTAAATTCTATGGTCGTTATAACGATTTAGTTTGCTATCATTGAGTCAAATGCTGTCTGATGTGTTTCATAGCAATTGTTAAGCCTTTTCATACACTGATTTGACTGCGGATTGCTTCGTTTACCTGATAAACTATGGGCTCGCGTGGGTGTGACCGCGGTCAACAGGGGATGCCCACTCCTCCTGAACACTCCCACCTTTAGCAAGTGTAGGAATACGTATTTGGCTTTGGTCTTTTTTAGGATTTACGAAATTGATCACTGTTCGTTATCTTTGCCTTTACATTTGACTAAACAGAGAAGTCATAAAATACAGAAACTTGCACTGAATTCAATATAATCCATTGGATGGTGAAATGACAAAACACAGAAACTTTGTAGTGTAATTTCAGAACTTGAATTCGAATGAAATATTTCCAGATTCTATTTGAATCTCACTTCCATTGGGACACATTGGGGCACATCACTTGTTGTTTTCATCTTTTTTATACACATATCTCCCTGCAAAGACTACTTTCCTTCCACTTTCCAACCCTGAATAATTTTGCTCACTTTCTGCTGAAGCCCATCGTTTGGTCTTTTATACGAACACACAGACGTTGAGCTGTGTCCAGTCTTCTCTGTAATGAGCTGTTAATTTACGCAGCATCATAGAGTCTTGTAGCGACAGTAGCTCTTGAAAAAAAATCCTGCCAATTTGCAGAGTTCTCCAACGGTCTGTCATACCATGTAGACTCTGCAGCATAACGTAGAGGCTACAGGTATAGAGCGTCACATTTCCCTCCTTTTGAAATATGAAAAACAAAATATTTATAAATTTAAAATTCCTTAGATATTCATTTAGTTATAATGATTTCTAAGAAAATTCATGATAGGGATATACTTGCCTAAAAGACATATATTTTTGGTAAGTTAAAACTGGGCATCGCTCTGGGATGTTCTTGTTCTTGTATGCTCGAGTTACTTTAGGTGTCAGATTTTTATGCTGAAGACCTCCACAGTTTGTCTTGGAGATGTCTTCCTTGTACTTTAGATACCAATGCATCTGTTGAAATAGAAATTTGAGTATGTGCCCCTACTCTTAACTTTCTGTGTTCTTGTCCGGCTCTCAGTGCGAATTGTAGTTCTAATTGAAAAAGTAAGGTGTCGAGCAGATTGTGAGGTGCGTTTCCCTACCACAGTTCGTCTTCTTGTGCCTACGCTATAATCTCTGATCTTTTTCGCTCTATTCCGATGCCCCGTCCTGAGAGTTCTTCCATCTTAGAATCTAGTATATTTTGCATTCCTTGGAATTTATCATCATCTAAGAAGCTAATGAAACGCCCATCCTACCGCACCCGCTAAACTTCCCTCATCAATGACAAAGCTCAGAGTTTGAATGATTTCTCTGTCACTCATCATATTGTCCTTAAACATGAAGGTATCAGCATCTGGCGTTATTATTTTCCGTTCTGTCTGCAAAGTATTGAACATCGACACAGCCCATTTAGATTTCTGTTCTGTTTTCTTTGACAAACATCTTCTTACGAAATCATCTAAATCTCCTTAAACCTCTCCGAGTCCTCTTTGTTTTAATTACGCTGACTAGCCTTGACAAGAATTTCCTCATCAAAAATATCAGAAACAACATTTCTAATATAGTAGAAATTCAAAATTATTCACATCATGACCCCGGGGGTACGGTGGGGCCAGAATAGATCAAAGTTTTGCATGTGAATATATATTGGGATCTTTTAAAAATAATTTCAAGAACCACTGGGCCAGAAAACCTGAAATTTAAATGAAGGCTTCCTGATATAGCGGATATATATCCTGACGACCTTGAAATAAGAGACACCACTGAATATAATATATCTGCATCATGTTTGGATATATTGCTTAACATTGACTCTAATGGCAGACTGACAACTACATTACAATAAGCCTGGTGACTTTAACTTTGCAATCGTCAGCTTTCCTTTCCTGTGTAGTAATGTAGTAATGTACCACTATCACCTGCTTATGGTGTGTATGTCTCCCAGTTGATTCGATGCGCAAGAGCATGATATGAGTATGAGGACTTTTTAAAGCGAGACCAACTATTAATAGACAGATGATGGTGCAGGGTTATGACAAATCCGTTTTAACAAAGTATCATGTCGGCAAATTCTAATGGTCGCTATAATGACTGTGTTTGCGATTACAATTATCACTAGTCATATGTTGACTAATTTGTTCATACCATTTGTTAGATCTGTATTTTCATACTAGAATTTAACGACGAGTCGATCCCGATTTACTTTTTTTTGACCTAAGGGATCTCAATGGCGGGTGTGACCGTCGCAGACATGATGCTTACTCCTTTGGCGTTTGAGGATACGAGCCAATTCATTACTAAGAAAAACTTTGCAAATCGTCAGCTTTTCTTTTCTGTTGTAGTATTGTCCCAACTCTCACCTGCTTAATGGTGGGTGTATGTCTCCAAGTTGATTCGATACGCAAGAAGATGATATGCGTATGAGGACTTTTTAAAGCGAGGCCAACTACTAACAAACATATGATGATGCAGGATTATAACAAATCTCGTTTTAAAGTCATCATGTTGCAAATTCTATGGTCGCTATAATGACTTGTTTGCGATTAGAAATTATCACTAGGTCATATGTTGACTGATTTTTGTTTCATAATCTTTGTTAGACTGTCATTTTCACACTAGATTTGACGACGAGTAATCCCGTTTACTTTGTTTCGACTAAGGGCTCACGGGGGATGTGACCGATCGGCAGATGATGCTTACTCTGAAATCATGATTACCAGAGGTACGGTGGGGCCACAATAGGGGATCAAAGTTTTACATGTGAATATATAGGGAACATCTTTAAAAAATCATGTTCTTAAGAACAATTGGACCAGAAGAAACAATATTTACCTAAAAAAGCTTTCTGATATATAGTAGATCCAAATGTAATCACATGATAACCCCGGAGGTAGAATGGGTCCACAATAGGGTGTCAACGTTTTGTATACAAAAAGACGAAGTTAACTTTTGGCTGTCAAAAACCCACCGTAATCACAATTACAAAAAACACAATACAAAAATCGAGTGTAGGGCAACACGGACCTTCCGACAGAAGGCGAATGGGTAGGATCACGAGTGTACATGAGGAGTAAAGCATCCTCCTGCGCTGCCTCGGTCCACCGCCCCCACGTGAGTCCTTTAGTCGAAAATAAAGTAAACCGGATGATCCTCGTGGTCAAATCTTATTGTGAAAATGACAGTCTAGACAAAGGGTTACTGATAACAATCATTCAAGTCACATAATGACTAGTAATCTATATTTAGACGCAAACAAGGTCATTATTAGCGACCGTAGAATTTTGCACAAACGATGACTATTAAAACGAGATTGTGTATAAAACCTGCCATCAACATTATTGTCTCGTTACATCACAGTGCAATGGAGCCTCTAAAAAGTCCTCATACGCCATGCTCTTCTTCGCGTACTCGAATCAACTGGGAGATATATCATTGTTGCTTGTCCATTTTGATAAAAATTAGTTGGGTCATAAATATAAAAAGATAAATATTATTAAACACAGGTAAAAATAAGAAAATTGACAAGATATTGAATTTTGGAGAAAGGATAATTAAATACCGCCATCATTTCTCAAAATATGTTTTGAAATAGGGGCCTAATAGGCGTAACTTTAATTTGAAATTGTCAACCGATTCTGTAAAAAAATTGTACCGACTTATAAGCGGGTCAATGACAAGATTCTTCAAAAGATCTAAAAAAAAAAAAAAACCCAAAAAACACAACCGACTTATAGAAGAGTATAAACGGTACATGGTGTGTTTAGGGGTCCGTGTTTGTTCAACTCTTGGTTTGTATTTTATTTAGGACTTACGAGATTGATCACTGTTAGTTATCTTTGCCTTTTCATTACTACTGAAAAAGAAAAGAATTTGAGATAAACGAAAAGTTAACAGACAGACGGTAATAACAAAATACCGATAGGACTTTCTTTTAAAGTTCGGTTATAGAAATTTAAAATCGAAAAATATTATTTGAATATTCAATTTATTCAGGTGATCTGCTCTTTCATCAGTAAATTATATGTAAATCATTTACTAAAAAGTCAGCACTTTCGTATTAAATTCGCTGAATTCATTTAGAAGTAAAGATTCATTTTGAAATCTTCGACAAATTGGTAGTAAAATATGAACGATGATTTTAAGAGACAATCGAATATTGCTTCTCTGTTCTCTATCATGGGCATTTTATTTTTTGTGTAATCATGGTTATTCAGAAAATAGCAACTACTCCATTTCCGTGTTATTCATCCTCAACTATCATCAATAAAATATCCGTATTGTGTCTGTCAGACTTGTGTTGTGGATAAGAACAACAGACAGTCTTAGTAGCCCGATCAACCAAAAACGGAATCCCAAAAGAACAGCCACTGTCAGATAAATCTTTATTAAAAATAAAAAATGCTTTGACCTCGAGGAGCCTGGATTGACGAACGCTTGGTACTTTGACAGAAAATCCAGAACATTGAACACATTTCAGTACCATGAGTTGACCCTCCTCTACCTAACAATACGAACATGATTTTAAGATTTAATTCAATCTAATTACTATGGATTAAAGGCTAGATTTTCAATACCGTAGGCAATTGCTTCTTCAACAAAAATGAAAACAGAAAAAACACTTATATTTAGGATTGATGTCAAATTTACTCGGATGGATTGGTCGAGTACCCAGACGCTATAGTCGAGTACTCGGTAAGAAAAACGAACTGACATTGGTAGAAGTACCCCCGACACACACAAATAGTGAAGTTCACTAATAAAAGGCTGTTTGTTTGGATAGCAGTTTAGAAATTTATGGACTTGGGATTAATATCACATGTAGCTAGAACAATGTGGTACACTATTACGTCATTTCATTAGTTTTTACGTGAAACTGAGGCACATGAAGCATGCTTTTTTGTGAGAAAATTCTTGAAGCCCGCTGTGCATATTTTTTTTTCATGAAAATGTACACAACTTTGGAGGTGTACGTTATACAGTAAGAGTGTTAAAATACAAACAACCCATAGATAATATATTGTCTGGAGCCTAGTTCCAACTGAATGACCGATCCATAACTGATCAGATAAACGGTCATTTTTCTTTTTATAATGAAAATTAATTTGGCGAAGTAAACAATGTGTTAAATGTAATCATAGTCCCCAAAAACATATATACAAAATCGAATGTAGGTCAACACGGACCTTCGACAAAAGCGAAGGCAGGATCAGGTGCCATGGAGGTGTAAATATCCTCTGCTGACCGGTCATACCCACCATGATCCCGTAGTTGAAACAATGTAAACGGGTTACTCGTCGTCAAATCTAGTACGAAAATGACAGTCTAACAATGTAAAGGGTATGAAACAAATCAGTCAACATATGACTTAAGGAAAATTTGTAATCACAAACACGGTCAGTATAGCGACCGTATAATATGCGAAATGATGACTTTAAACGAGATTCGTTATAACCCTGCAACATAAACTTTTTTGTTAGTAGTTGGCCTCGCTTTAAAAAAATCCTCATACCCATGGCATGTTCTTGCGCATTGAATCAACTGAGATACATACATACTATAAGCAGGTGATAGTGGTACATTACTACATAGAAAAGGAAAGTTAATGATTGCAAAGTCAAAGTCATCACGTTTATCATGTAATGTAGTTGGCAGTGTCTGCGATTAGAGTCAATATTAAGTAAAATATCCAAATATGAAGCAGATCTGTCAGACTCCGTGGTGTCCTTTATTTCGAGTTCGTCAGGATATATCAGATGGACATAATTGTTGTACAATGTTGTACAATTGTTGTTATCAAAATCCACTACGGCATAAAAAGAAACAAACATATATATGATATTTCCATTGTATATCCTATGTGCAATGTAGGTTTTCATTTGTATTTGTTACAAACTTGGTCGACAGCCTATTTCTCAGTTTTGTCAACTACTATCCAGCCGATTTTTCGATATTGTTTGGCGTATTTCTTTGTTACGAATTCACCAGATTTGAGAATTTGACGAAATAATTTATTGATTATTCTGACGGATATCGAACTTTGATATAAATGCATATACATGTTGGTGCTAGTTTTCCCTCCATTTAATGCTTTAAATGTTCAACATCATATGCATAATCTACATTTCACCGGTTTTCATCATTAGATCTTTTAAAGCATGTCCAAACAGTGTATTTTGTTAAACTTTACACTCTGCAGTTGATATTATATATCCTTCTGTTTTTCGTTAACCAGAAGTAATCTATGAATTAGATAGGTTACATGATAAATATGTTTTGATTCCAGCTGGCAAAACTTGTAACAATACTCTTTGTCTATAAGGCTCTTTACTACAACTGCATTTTAAACGAACTTGGAATTAACACCACATTTGGTAATCGTACTTACACTTTTATTGCTCTTTAAAAAGATGAAATTCTTAAAAAGATTGCTTCAGTTTTAAACACATTTATATTCTAGTCAATGGGATGAACGAATATGAATTTCCGTACCTATACTTGATTGCAAACTTCATGAAAAAACCTTACAAAGATACATTGCTGGATCTAGTAAATGTTTCACCAAGCCCCTATATTTATTCCTCACGACAATATTAACAGCTGTAGGAGCCAACTTGCAGGTACGTATTGTGGAACTACATTATTCCAGCAAGTGGTGGTAAATCAAAGCTATGGACAATATTGAGAAGCCATAGAATATTTCCAGCCCGCAATTTTGTGTAAACAATTTGTGCAAGAATGGTAAATGGGGGACTTCTCTTTATCCATACAGAGCTCGATCTATGATAACGTAGTCATTGGACACCGTTCGTACAACAAACCCACTACAATACCCACGTATCTGTGTTCTCGTGACTTCCCTTCGTTACCTTACGTGGCCATACGAATCCATTGGGTCGCTTACAATCATCATTCGCACCGCAAACATCTTTAACTACTGTTCCTTTTGAGAACCACTTTAGCCGGGGTGCTGTTTATGAGATCACAAGAAAACACTACAAAAATAGGAGTCTACTTGGAAATTTCCTCAACACACGGCAATACAGACCTTGTATTGAGTAATGATTGGCGAGACCTGTTGCCTATCACAGACCTCTTTGTGTCCAACCCGCGCAACTAGTGACGAAAGTTGGTTCGAAGTCACAAGAAAGCCTCCGTCGATTTCCACCCTTACAATCTTCAACAATCTTGACATCACCATAAACGGAATATTGATCTGCACAGTCAACACATCAAACCATACCAATCCCTCAAACCGATCAAATACTAGTATCGAGTCCTGCATCCCTAGTGCCTTCATATTAGTAAGATTGAAATCCACAGCCTCTGTTATTTCACTACAGATATAGCGTTCCACTATCTGCACGACTCCACATAATGTGCTATTTTAATTACATAACAGCACGTTTCATCTGTCAGTGCCTGAGATATTGAAAGAACTCGTGGTGTCACAACGTGAAAATCCTCCACAAGTGTACATGATTCCTCCCATATCCTCTCGATACTGTCAGACTTCATTCTGGTCCCCGCGCTTGGTCATCACCGTACTCCTACCTTATCTCAGATCCCGGGGATTTGGATAGAATTATATGTCCAAACATTAGAGCGCATCATTAAGTCCCTGCATATCTCTCTCAAGCAAAACCGGTCATACAATTCCGGGAACCTCACGCTCACTTTATATATATGGCGACAGAATGTTCATTGACGTGGAGTGGTGGAGAATTTCGTTGGAAGAAATACGCCAGACCTGTTGGAGACGCATACAAAATCTTGTAGGGACCGACTGTGATCTTTGACACTTTTGTAGCTGGCACATGTGATTCCAAAAACGCTTATATTCGCGGAATACACTTAATTAACAAATTATCCCGCGTTATTAACCATTAAAGCGGCGGACGACGTGATTATGTCGTACTATTTACACCACTTCTGTCTTTTTAAGAAGCCAGACGTAGGTGAACATGAGTTATACCTCTAGACTGTACATTTCGAAAAACTTCCTTTGTCCCGCACTGGTCATCCAGCTGACTCAAAGCAAGCCTTACAACATTTGTCTTTGTTTTGTAAAACCGTCACTATTATACTTGTCTTGTTTAATGAACTTAGGTTTACTATCAACACACGATTCTGGGAACTCTATCCGTTATTACTCCTCAGCAATCTGACTGAACACCCAGGACAACACTATGGCAGACGATTAGTCTTCAAAAATCGCCTTTCTGTTTTTGGGAACACTTTTCAAACTTATTTCGACACGAATTCACTACGGAGACCAATTTTGAAATTCACCATGACTCTTTTACTGTGGTATTCCAAAACTTGCATGTAGAATCCTTACCAAACAAAGACTACATTCGCTAGGTTCCAGTAAGTGCTTTCTACCACAGCCTCTACTCCTTCACATACTAAACGACAAAACTACTAACAGCTTCGTTAAAGCAGTCTATTCTCGGGTATTAGGCTTTTCCCACTACATTACTTTCCAGAAGTTGGCTGTCACAATCAGATGTGGGATTTCTCATAAAAACTCTAAAGAGCTTATAGAAAACTTACAACTCACTGAGATTTTTCTAAACTAAACTCGCATTCGAAAAACTATATGCATTCTCTCCAACACTCTTTATATACGCAATTGTCAAACGTTCTCTCACGCAACAATACAAACTGCTCTAAAGCTACCTTTTCAGATTAAATTTGATAACTCTCTTATTTGGTATACAATAAACACCGGCACCCGAAGATATAACAAGCTTTCCTTGGTCCATTTGACCGGAACACAAGTGCAAATCAACATTATGTTCTGTCACACGTATAACCACTTCGTACTTGATTGCCCACCACAAGATTCACTTCTTGAAAGAAAGACTTCATTAAGAGCATGCAGTTGGGTTTCTTAATAGATAACTATTTTATGTCAGTACTTTGGAGACCATGTCTTCCCAAACAATCTGTTGGCCTGATCTTCCTATGGGTTACCTAATTGTGCCCCCTTTATGCGCAGACTTATTTCTACTTCTCATATTGACAGCCAGAATTGCTTTCAGAAAATGTTACCGGATTTAAAAAACAAAAACAACTCTTTTCTCACGTGTTCCGCTTACAACACCTTAGGCTTCATACTGGCTGATCAATTCATGGACGCATCTGTCTTATAGGCACAATACTCAACATCATATTTTTCACAAGTTTATGCTCCCCCACTATTGACTAGCGTAATCCTTACCTAGCAACTTCGAATAATAATATGGACACCACAGCATACTTGCTGATCCAGACTTCTCTCATATTTTTGGATATTTTACCTGTAATATTGACTCCTGAATGGGCAGCCGACTTGAACAACCGTACATTCTCATCAGTTGATAAACGTGATGACTTTGAACTTTGCAATCGTCCAACTTTCGCTTTTTTTTGTTGTAGTTAATGTACCCACTATCACCTGCTTATTGGTGTGATATGTCTCTCAGTTGATATCGATACGCAAGTGGGCATGCCATGCATTATTGATGATTGTTTTAAACAAGCAGGGCCAAGAACTACTTAACAAAAAGTTCCGACTTGTTGCAGGGTGGATACACGTCAATCTTCGTTTCAAAGTCATTTCCACTTTTTTCCGCAATTCTCGACGGTCGCCTATATTATGTACCTCCTCTTGCGCATCCTTACCATATAAGCCTAACTCACTTAATCATTATTGTTGGACTGAATTTTGTTTCATACCCCTTTGTTAGGACTACTTGCATATCCATACTTTAGATTTTGACGGAACGCGCGTAACCCCGTCTACGCTTGTTTCGGGACTACAGGGCTCACGGCTAGGGGTGTGACGAGTGTCAGCATGGAGAATGGCTTACTCCTCCATGGCACCTTGCATTCCTGCACTTCGCTTTCCTGTCGACAGGTTTCCGTGTTGCCCTATCACTCGACGTTCTGCTATGTGGTTTTTTATGGACTATCTGATTACGTTTGTGAATACTTACTGTTACTTCGCGTCATTTTATATTCTAATAAAAACTCCTAAAGACTGTCGTAGTGAATTTGGAAATCCCAGAAACGCTTTCACATATCAACAACATAAAAACATAGGAAACTCTAAAGAACCTCTAATGAATTTTCCTCATATCAACAATATCAAGACATGACTTTTCAACACTTTACATGACCATTCCACAGGATAGATTAAAAACAATACATTGTTTATAGACAGTTGCTTCTTAAACAAAAATGGAAAATGAAATATTAACATCTTGTGATCAGCCATTCAAAACATTATTTTGCTAAACCCCACTTTGATTCTACACACAAGTACTCTGAAGTTGATATTAAAGCAATGCTGGAGTTCCTCATTGATAATATCTTTGTAGTTTTTGGCAATCAGGACTTCCAACAGTCTATTGAATTTTCATGGGTACGGATTGAGCTCCTTTATAGTCTGACTTGTTTTTATGTTCTCATGATGCAGAGTTCATTCAAAAGGTTCTAGATGAAAAGAAAAAATCTCCAGAGGTGGCCCCTAATTTTGCATTTCGATATATTGACGACGTTTACCTACTACTACTAACTATTTTCATTGATATGTTGATTCGATATATTCCAGCGAACTACAAATAAAAGACACCAATAATCTTCCACATCTGCTTCCTACTTGGATATTTTACTGAACATAAGCATTAACGGCAAACTAACAACTGAACTTTATGACAAAAGGGAGGATTTCAGATTCTCGATCCTCAGCTTTACTTATCTATGTAGCAACATTCCATCATCAACTGTTGTGTCTATGTGTCTCAACTTATTCGATACGCAAAAGCTTGTTCTGCTTATGATCAGTGTTTAAATCGAGGCAGACTACTTACAAGTAAGTTGTCGTTTGAGGGGTTACGTATATAGATAGCATTTTCAAACTCTATGACTGTTATCATGATCTACTTTGCCAATATATTCTGCTATTGGGTCACATGCTGTCTTATGTGTTTCAT